>JAHBCN010003211.1:0-78265 GCA_019359885.1 Listronotus oregonensis
AAGGAATAAAAAAAAAAATTTGGGGGCCCCTAACCGGGTTTTAAGGGGGGGTCAAAAAACGTTTTTGAAAAGGAAACCCATGTTCTGTATTTTTCCCCCAAAAAAAACTCGAATCTACAAAAAGCTTAAATGACAATTTTGTATTTTTTTTACAGGGGGGGGTTTTTTACCCCAAATAAAAAAAAGGCAACCATCTGGGAATACAAAATTTTGGAGATGGTATATTTTTAATTAAAAAAATTTTTTTTAAAAAAAATTGATTTTAAAAAAAAATTTGGAAAAACCCCCCATTTTTACCGTCACTAATAAAAAAATAGAAAGGGGGGGAAAACATAAGTTTTTTTTTGGGGTTTTGGGGGGAAAAACCCTTTTTAAAAAAGCGGGCATTGATGCCCTGCTTTAAGGGGCCCAAAACGGGGTAAAAACGTAAAAAAGGAAAGAATTCGGAAAACAGTTTTTTTAAAAGGGGGTGGCCCCCCCCCCCGGGGGAAAAAGAAAAAAAGGGGGAAAAAAATTTTTTAGAGGTCTATGGGGTCCATGGGGGAAATTTTTCCCAAAATTTTTAAAATATAATGCCCCAAAAAAGAAATATAAAAATTTTTTTTTTCCCCAAAACCCCCCATATTTTTTTTATTTTTAGATTATGATAAAAAAGGGGGTTTATTGTTAAATTTTTTTTTTAAAAACTGACCTTTTAAAAAAAATTTTTTAAATTTAAAGAAAAATTTTAAAAAAATTTTTTACACCCTGTAACTTTAAAAAAAAGCTGCTGAAAAAATTTTTTGTTATTAAAAATTTAAGTTAACATCAAAAAAAAGCCTTATTTAAAAGGGGTTCCCCAAATTTTTGGGGCACAATTTTATTAAATAATTTTCCCTTAAAATTTAAAAAAAACCCCCCCCCTTTTTACCCAAATTTACCGGGAACAAATTTCCCCTTTTTTTAAACCATATTGGGGGTTTTCCCAAAATTCTTCTTTTTTTTCAAAAGGCGTTTTTATTTTGACTTACCCTTTTTATTTTAAAAAAAAATTTGTATTGAAATTTTAAAAAACCTTTTTTATTAAGGATCACTTTGATTCGCTAAAAGCACAAGAAAATTTTTTGAAAATAAGTTTAATTTTGCAAAATGCAAAAAGTAATAACTCCAATTTATTGTTTTTAAAATATTAAAGATTCTTAAAATGAGGATCAAAATATAGCCCCCCAACCTGTCCTAATTTTGGGGACGAAAATGGTAAACCCCCCTTTTTTTTAGAAAAAGTATCCTTTTTTTTCATAACAACGGATTATATAACAGAAGAACTTTTACTACTACAGTGACAATATAATATTTTTGGATTTTTTTAATTTTGGGGCCCCCCGAAAGATGGTCTGTTAACGGGGGGGTGGAAAAATTTGGGAAAACACGAGAAACTTTCATTTTACCATAAAGTCTAATACATTTGCTAAGAAACAAGGGCAATTTCCCATATTCTGTCTTAACAATTAGGACAGGTGTGCCTTCTACTATATTTCATCCTAAATTTTTTAAAAATGCTTTAATATTTTAGAAATGACAAAAAAATAAAATTAGAGTTATTACTTTTTTCCTGATTTTACTTGGGGATTAAATTTTTTTTTCAAAAATGTAAACTTGTGATTTTAGCGAATCTACGTGATCCTTAAAAAAAAGGTTTTTTTAAATTTCAATACAGGGTGTTTAAATTTTTTAAAATAAAGGATAAGTCAAATATTAAAACGCCTTTGGCATGGGGGGTTTTTAAAAGGGAATTTTTGTTCCGCGTCAAAAAAGACCACTAAATACAGAGTGTTCCATTTAACTTAAGGAAATTATTTAATAAAAAATTTTGTCCAAACTTTGAGGCATTTTTTTCAACACTCTGTATAATATTAAGGTAAAACTTTATGTGATAGGTTAAATTAAACCTTGAGCTAAGCAATAAATTTAATTATGAACAGCTCGTTAATGTTACAGGGTGTAAACAATTTTTAAATTATGGTCTTTATTTTTAAATTTCTCTAAATTTCTTGGGGAAAAAGTCAGTTTTAGGTATAGGAAATATAACAATAACTTACCTTTATTCGGTCTATAGTATCTAAAAATTTGAAAAATATGGGGTGTTCCATAAGAAAAAATATAACTTTGATATGTACTTTTTTTTTTGGGGCACCCTGTATATTTTAAAATAATTTTGAAATATGCTCCTTAGGACCCACATATGACCCTACTAAAAATTTTTCCCCAACCCCGTTTCATTTCTCGTAAAAAACCCAGGCGAATGTGGTGGGCCACCCTGTATATGCAAAATAAAATACACGGGTACTCATGTTTGGTTTTTTTGGAAAAAAACCCCGAAATTAAAAATTAATTTAAAAGGGGTTTTTTAAAAAAAAACCCCGGGCCTTTTTGAAAAGGGGTTTTCCCGCCCTTTCCCATTGTTAATGTTGATTAAAATTTTTTTTCCGAAAGCATCCCCAAAAACCCGGGGAAATTTCGCCCAAGGAAAACTGTACAGATTTATTTACAGTTTGTCCTTTCATTTTTTGGACTATTATCAATAATTTTAATTAGAATGAACTATATTACAACTACTCGTATTATTATTATTATAGAATTCAGACTTTTCCCCTTTAAATTGTGCTATAAAATCTACTTACATACTATATTTTCTTTTCTTCTTCATCGGTAAGTGATCCATAGTCACTCAGTTAATAGCAAAATAAGGGGTTTTCCAAATCTAATGTCTCAAAAATCACTTGGGCATAACTGTTTTTTTTTTTTCGGGTAATTAGAATACTTATGTAAGTTTACATACCAAATTATATATCTTTATGTGAAACGATAACTAAGTTATGATATGGAGAAAAAAGTGCAATAACATTTTGGTAATATACACACTGTGTGCGTCAGGTCTAAACTTGCTTTAGAATTTATGTTCATATACGGGATATTGCATCGATATGCAATGGCCTTTCCTAAACTATCGCAATTTAAACTTTTTTTTTTGTATTAGATTTATCAATAGTATGTATTACTATTACGTAAAAGACTTACCCAAATTCATGACCCCTTTTGGTATTCATTCCATCCTTTTCCCATTAGGACTAGTTTTTAAATTATGGTCACCATCTTCTGCAAATTTTTCACCAGAATTATCATAAGGTTTCTCGTCGCTAGCAGTTCTTATGTCAATTTTAGGTTGCCCCTCACCTCCCTGCTTATTAACTTTCCTTCAGCAGGACCATTTTTAGAATTAGGTTCGCCCATTTTTGTACTCATTATGGCGTGTACGTTATTTTCCTTTGGTTCCTGGGAAGGAGTTAAACTAGGGAGAATCATAGGTTAGTTATACAGTTTTATACTCCCCTAACCTATATAAAAGATTTCTAAATTATAATTTTTAATAGTTAATGTTGTTGTAAATAGTATCTTTTGATGTGGGAAGATTCTACAGGATCTTTTAATATATAAAAAGTGACATAGAAAATTAAAAAACCCAGAATTATTTATTGAATTTTAATAAAAACTTGTAAACATATTTGCTATCATGGAAGTATACGCTGATTAAGTTTTGAAGGCAATTCAAGCCAAACTTGTTTTTTTTTTGTCATATCAAGATCCGAACAATATGAACATGTTTACTAAATATTTGAAGTGTTTTTTCTGGTTTGGATTAGCTTGGTTTCATATTTTTTATTGAGTTATCAAGCCTAGATTTTTTAGGCGCGCTTATTTCACTCAACTTTCTGAGTTTGGGGTAGATAATCGGGTTACGTAAAGCCAGATTTTCTTTTGGAGGACTCAATCGGGTGAACCGAAAGAAGCTACAGTAATGAGATGTTGTCGAGCCTGATCCTCAGAAGGCCAAAATCGACGAGTTAGAGGTATTGGACACCAAAGACAGACTACAGAGCAACTGGATTGATATTTGAGGCGACTAGCACTATCGATCGATTTTCCACAACAAGGGCAGTTGCAAACCAGTAGTTTAATGCTATCGGAAAAATAATAACAATGAGAACAGCTTATCGCCGAATAAGGTCTTTTGGACTGTTTTCATACCGTCTCCCTCTTGAACTACCTCTGGAATGGAATATGGAATGGAACTCAATCATATTCAGCAATGAGTCCAGGTTCTGTTTGGGCACACATGATGGCGGTACAAGAGTAAGAAAGAGACCTGATGACGGAACGTACAATTTGTCGTCTAGCGGCATATTCATCGCTGTGTGGGTGTTATGGTATGGGGTTCCATTGCTTACGGCAGCAGGTCACGATTAGTGTCCATTCCAGGTAGCAAGTTTTGCAACCACATCTTCTTTGCTTTTTGGAAAAATTGCAAAATCCACTTCGTGAGCAGGACAATGCATACTTCATGTCTCACGTGTTAGTTTAGACTTTTTAGAAGCGTCCGGTGTAAATTTGCTTCAGTGGCCTCCTCGATCTCCAGACATTTCCCCTGTTGAACATATATGGAATATGATGGGAAAAAGGCTGCAAAATTCACCGCATCCTCCACAAACATTAAAGGCTCTACAAAACCATATTTAAAAAGCCTAGAATACAATACACCAAGAAGACATCAATCACCTAATCCAATTAACAGCGAACAGAGGAACTTCGACACATTAGTAACATTAAAGTGGTATTATATATCTCACCTATTTTGCGAAATTTCGAGTTCAAATTTTAATCACTTTCTATTTATCAGTAAATCTATAAAGCGTAAAAGTGTGCTCAAAATTAGCACTTCTACTTGGTGTTGCATTTTCTGGTACTTAGTATACAGTGTGTCCGCGGATAGAGCGCACAAGAGGGAAAAACTATTTATTATTATTTATTTTACGCCAAAAAGGCATTCTTTATAAAAAGTTCTGCTTGTCGAGAAAAGGAATTTACAACATTTAGATTTTCGATATGATGTACAGGGTGTCCAGTTTTCGTGTGTTTTCATATACCAGCTCCCTTACTATAAAAGATAGAAAGATGGGGTTTGCGGCTTACTGTCCTATTTTATGAAACTTTCATTGCCGCAAACGAAATTTTCGTAGCCCCTTAGTTTCTGACATACAGGGCGATTTTGAAAATTTGTCATAATCGTCCCCTGTATCTCGATTATTTGGTAACTTTTCAATAAAGTGAAAATAAATTGATATAGAGTTTTTTACGTAGAATTCAGTGGCGTAGGTAGTTTTTTTCTAAAAAGTTTTGTTTTTGAGTTACGACCCAAACTTATGTTTTTTTAAATGGGACACCCTATATATTATTTCTTTATCTTATTCCCCCTTTCACAGGCTTTTCAAAAATATATAATAGTCCATATTTATTTCTTTTAAAAAAGGAAAATTTTAACATTTTTTGTAAAATTTATCATTTTTCGTATAGAAGGCTATGCCCGCAAATCAAAACAAAATTAACAACGTCATTTTTATTATAACAACTCTATATTAATATATAATAACTAAGCAACAATAAAAGAAAATAACATATTAATTTATTTTTATTTATTTAAATTACAAAAACTACTCGAATTGGGCTCCGTTGTGTTCCAAACACTTTCGACACACTTTTTCAATTTTTCGCAATCCATTTAATAAAGTAATTGGCCTACCCTGCAAAAGCCTAAACGCTTGGATGTGTAGCTTCTCGAAGTTGATCAATATTGTATTGTCTCATATCTATCTGATTTGTCATATACCCCCATAAAAAAATCCAACACAGAAAGATCTGGGGATCTTGTTTAAAAACTTTTATATTTATTATGAATATTAATGTTACATATCAATTTTTTTTGTTAATCTGAATATTAGCAATGTCAAAATCTATTCAAATAAACAGATATGCTCACATTAAATAAAAACATCCCATAATTATCATTGTTGAGAAGGCTACTTTTTAAAACCCATAGGTATATAATATACTATTAAACCTTACCGATTAAAATAAAGCCCCGAGGCTGCGTTGGCGTCTTCAATAGTTGGGGTAAAACAAAATACATATCGTTTTTTTCATAATTCTCTATCTATTATTTTGTGCCATGTGGAAAAATTTTTCACAAAAATAATAAAATAAACTCCCATAACAAAAACCCAAATCAAACAAATAAAAAAGTAATATTTGACAACAATAACAATCCATAATGGCGCATTTACAGAATTTTTTTTTTTTCATGGCTATCCGTGATTGACCATCGGAAAATGATAAATTTTACAAAAAATGTTAAAATTTTCCTTTTTTTTAAAAAAAGGAAATATGGGCTATTATTATTTTTAAAGGCCCCCTGAAAGGGGGGAAAAAGATAAAAAAAAAATATATAGGGGGTCCCATTTAAAAAAAAATAAGTTTGGATCGTAACTCAAAAAAAAAACTTTTAGAAAAAACTACCGCCACTGAATTCAGGAAAAAAATCTATAACAAACCATTTTCCTTTATTGAAAAGTTACCAAATAATCGAGATACAGGGGGTCGTCAAAAATGACAAATTTTCAAAATGTTGTAATGTTGAATTTGATGTCAGAAACTAAGGGGGCTATGAAAATTTCGTTTGCGGCAATGAAAGTTTCATAAAAAAATAGGACAGTAAGCCCAAACCCCATCTTTCTATCTTTTATATAAGGGAGCTGGTATATGAAAACACACGAAAACTGGACACCCTGTACAGGGTGTTAGGAAAATAGGAAAACATAAAAATTCTTTAAGAGGAAAGTACCATTAATTATTATTTTAAAGACACATTTTATAAAACAAAGTTGTTTATAAACTAACATAAAGCCTTAATACTTATTTCCAAATTACTCGAACATTAATATAAATTTTAAAAACGTGCACGTGTAATTAAAAATTTTGGGCATTTTCTTACAATTTCTTAACATTTTAAAAACCCCAACTACGTAATAACAAGTTTTGGCAACAAGACGGCTGTCCTGGTCAGCTTTGGCCTTTAAAAACCTAACTTTTAAGTTCCACCTTTTCAATACCAGACTTTTTTTTATGGGGTGCTTTAAAGCAAAAGGTTTTTTACATCTGCCACATAACACGGAAATCTTAAAAGAGCGCATACAAAAAGCAACAGATGAACTGAATATGCCGTAAATAATTTTTAAAGTGTACAATAAATTGATTAAGTTAGCGAAAAAGTGTGTAGAGGTGGAATGTAAAAAAAATTTAAATGTGTGATTTTTTTTTCTAAATTTGTATTTAAACTTATTGTTGGTTTATAAACAACTTTGTTTTATAAATTTTTTTTTAAAATAATAACTAATGGTACTTCTCTCTTAAAGCATTTTGATGTTTTCGTAATATAAACACCCTGAAACTTTATCGAAAATTTAAATCTTGTACATTTATTTTTTTCGACAAGCAAATTTTTATTAACAATAACTTTTACCCGTAAATGAATAATAAAGATTTTTTCTCTCTTGTGCATTTTATCCGCGGACACACTGTATTTTGATAAAAAACAGTTTTCAGCCGGTTGGATTCAGATCCCTACAAATACAATTTTACAAAATATAAAATTATTTATAAAACAATTACAACTTTTTAGAATTATAATTTGACGTACTGCATATACTTACCCACGAATACTAGACTCAGTGACACCCTTTTCACCGGCTCCTTTTTTTTTTTCCATAGGACTAAAACAAGAATAGGTTGTTACTACTCCCCAAACTTTTTAAAAATCTTAACCCTAAATTAAAAATTAATAATAGCTACTCATAAATTACTTTCCAACATGACCTCAGTTAACATACACGTGTCAGCTTTTGGGCAGAATACTTTGATTTATTTTTAAAGCTTTATGTTTTACCTATCTAATTGATCTATAATACCTTAGAAACGGAATATGTTATGATACAAAAAATTTGCCCCTAATTATAAGCCTTAATAATGGAAATTTCGGTTTTTTGCTTATCCAATTTTATTTATCCCCCAATAAAGATCAAGTTTATACAAAAATTTTTTTCTTTAAACAATACTAAAAATTAAACTTTATTTCCAAAATAAAAATTACAATTTTGAAATGTCCCGGAAAATGTAGCTGATCCCACTATAGAATGGTCGGTGTTTTTTGTGATGGTAGCAGCGGGGGGCCCTTTGGCTTTTTGTATAAAGAACAGTCCATTAAAGAATTTTCAATAGTCGATACGGAATTAACCTCGGAATTAACTGAATTGGCAATCATTTTGGCTACTTTTTTTTTGGATGAAATACTTTCTTCTATATATCCTTCAGCTACTGAAGGCTTTTCCATTTCCACATGTTTTTTTAAATTTCAAACGAAGCACCTGCCTCAACAAGTAAAGTTGACGATGTGCGACGCAAACATGGCCGGTGTAAGCTTCTGCATTATCCAGTTTTAAAATTTTGGCGATCAATGTTGGGACGTTTTATTTTTTTTCAATGGGTTTGTACTGTACATGGGCCCTTTTATGAGAAAATTCCCCTTTTTCCCAGCTGGTTTAATGTTGTTACTTTTTATTAAATTTAAAGCGCCTAAATCTTCTTCAATGATAGTAAAACTTTTTGAATTTTAAGTTTTAGTTTCTGGTACCTTTATAACCAAGACTGTTCCCCCTATCTTCAATGTAACCCAAAGGTCATTTTGACCAACTCATCTCGTCTTAAACCTCCAAAAACACCCATTACCAATATGACTTTGTGTACCAAGTAGATATCATCAGGAGCCTTTTTAATAAATTTTAATATTTGTTCTCCTTCCAAAACTTTTAGACTTCTTCGGGACGTATCCTTTTTAACTTTTAAAAAAGATTGAGACGATGGTATTGCGAAATGTCTATATTTTCATAGACCATCAACGTAGACCTTAGGGTGGAATACTTGGCCCAAAGAGAGTTCGGACTGTATTTTTTCCCACTAAAAAAAAATAAAGTTTGTTAAACATATGTATTAAAATAAAATAAAAAACTTACCAGTTCCTGGAAATATGCCATTAAAACGTTTTCGGTTATTTGAAAATTGCGTTCGCATCTTTCCAAATACCAAATATGCCATACTCCCGATCATACTTTGCCTTGATTTAACTGGCAAAAGATTTTCGGTCGCTTTTTTTGGCCTTTTCTTTTATATTTTGTGGAATTTTTCCATTTTGAGCAAATCGTTAAATAAAAAAAAACTGACTAACTGACAGAAACATCAAAAACAAACTTAACACCCCTCATTATCTATTCTTACAGGTACAGGTTTTTAAATTTTTTTTAATTCGAAAAATAAAATTATTTTAAAATTAAAAACTCTTTTTTTTGGGGGAAAAAAAAAGCATTGTATGCCCCCCGGGGTTTACTGGACTATAATGCCCATCAGGTCAAATCTAGCCCTCGGGGTATTTCGACCTTCGGGGATTTTCCCAGAAAAAGCCCCTTTATACAAAAAGCTAAAAATACTTTTTTTTTAAATTCATATCGTGTCTTGAACAGCGTGTTTCATATTGCTAACTCTAAAACGGAAGTGCTCAAAATCTTTAAATTGAAAAAAATTCCGCTTTTGGGATTTTTAACCCCTGTTGAAAATTCCTATTAGTTTTCTGGTACAGAAATGAAAAGGACAAAAAATTTCCTTAAATATTTTAAAATTCTCCCTTTTTTAAATACGAGCAGGGGTTTTTTTTTTCAAAAAAAAAATAATTAAAATTTAATCAGACTAAAATGTTGGACTTTTATTATCTTTATCACAACGTTTCGGTTATAATTTTTTTTTAACCGTCTTTTAAATGACAACTAAAAAATTGTCTTAAAACTAGACTTATGCTATTCATTTTTATCAAAACTTGACCAAAATTTTTACGGTTCGGCAACCGCCAATTTTGAAATATCGATCACTTCTAAATTCATTTTTTTTTTTTCCAATTATTGTGTTTTTTTAAATTTTCTTTTCTTCCAGTGGGTTTCCTTGAAATATTTTTTTTTCGCCATTGTTCGGTGTTGTTTTACCAGGTTTTAATCCCAACTTCGACGTTTCACTTTTTTTGTATATTTTTTTGTTCTTCAACTCCTTAAAAAGGTCTTTTTTTTCCCTAATGTATATCCCCTTCAAGGGGAAAATTTGTAGATACAGTCATTATTTGAAACATTGTTGTCCGATCTCGTTTTAATAAGAATACTTCTTGAATGGTTTGGTTTAAATCCTTTATTTATATACCCATTCACGATTTTTTCCGAAATTTCTTTTCTTTACAGAATTGATATCAATATTTGATTCTGTGGAGTCCTTTTAATAAAGGTTTTAGTCTTTTTTTTATTATTTGTCATGTCTTCAACCAGTTTCTTACTTAGCCGTATTGCTTAACATTCCAAATTATATTAGTTATTTTATCTTGAAAAGATTTCTTCCTGTAACAAAAAGGTCACTTCTGGTTATACAGGGTGTAACTAAATAAGTGTAAAACATTTAAGGAGGTGATTCCTCATCGAAAAAGATAGGATCTTTCATATAGAAATTTCTGGAGCATCCTTGTTAAGATACAGCCCCAAAATTTGTATCAATTTTTTCAAAGCACTAAAAAAGTTACAATATTGAAATTAACTTGAGTTTTGTACTAAAAGACCTTAACCAGTCATTTATTTGGTTTACCCCATGGTTTAAGGGGTGGAAAACCCCCTAAAATTTATTTCAATGTAACTTTTGTCTTATTATTTGTTTACCATTTAAAAATGTATTTCCGATAGCCTGTTTCATTCTAAACAAAAAATGTCTCTTGGGTTTTTGCCCAAAATAAACCATTTGGCAAAAAATTATTTTACGAACAACTACAGAGATACATCGTCATAAATGCGAAATACAAACTAATCTATCTAGTAGGTCGCTATTAGCGATAGTGACAATTAAATTGGTATGACGCTGTCAGTTTGTGAATTTTTCGAAATTGAATCAATACTAATTGTGTATGGTAGTTCTGTTCTTAGTTTGTTACTTTAATAATTCACTTGTTATTAAAATGGCATACACAAATGAGGAAATGGCTGATATGCATTACGTTTACGGTCTGTCGCAAGGGAATGGGTTAGAAGCTTCTAGAAGATATGCTGAAATGTATCCTCAACGGCAGCATCCTTCACATAGAATATTTGCTCGACTTCATCAAAGATTACGAGAATATGGTTGATTCGACAAAAGAACGCAGGATTGTGGTCGCCATCGAGAAAATACGAACACCACAGCTTGAGGAAGCAGTACTTAATTTGATTGAAGAACAACCTACTACCAGTGCTAGAAAGATTGCTTTCCAGCTAAATGTTGATCATATGACGGTATTTCGAATTTTAAAGGAACAACTCCTATACCCTTACCATCTGCAACGAGTACAGGCACTGTTACCGCGAGACTTTCGAACCGTCTTGAATTTTGCAATTTGTATGCTGGAAATGATTAGAAGAAATTGTGACTTTCTGAAGACGATAAATTTACAGACGAATGTAGTTTTTTTTCGGGACAAGATTATAAATTTTCATAATTACCACATATGGGCTGATGAAAACCCTCACGCTATTGTCGAAACTAACCATCAAGAACAGTTTTCTCTTAACGTGTGGCTCGGGTTATTGGGGATTATTTAATTGGGCCTCATTTTCTACCTCCTCGATTAAATGGTGAGACATACGTTCAATTTTTAAGAGAATTGCATCCAGTACTGCTGGAGGAAGTTCCTTTGGGCGTCAGAAGGGATATGTTTTTTATGCATGATGGGGCTCCCGCCCATTTTAGTCAAGTAGCACGTCAGCATTTAACTGAAACATAAATCAGTGGATAGGTCGAGGAGGACCACAGAACTGGCCCGCTCGATCCCCGGATCTTAATCCTCTCGATTTCTCTATTTGGGGCCATTTACAGCATTTGGTTTATCCCTACTCCTGTTCGCGATGTAGAGGACTTAAGAACCCATCACCGATGCGTGCAGGGTAATCGGAGAGACTCCAGGAATATTTGAGCGAATACGTGGCTCAATGCCCGACGTCTAGATGCATGCGTAATGTCTGAAGGTAGACATATTGAACATTTACTATGATTTCTACATGTTGTGTGTTTTGTTATTAATAAATTAGTTTTGTTTATTACCCTTTAATCGTTTAATGCAGATACTAACTACAAAATAACAATAAATCCAGTTCGCATTTATGACGATGTATCTCTGTAGTTCGTAAAATAATTTTTTGCTGCGAACTGGTTTATTTTGGGCAAAAAACCAAGAGACATTTTTTTTTTAGAATGAAACAGGCTATCGAAATAAATTTTTAATTGGTAAACAAATAATAAGACAAAAAGTTACATTGGAAATAAATTTTATTGGTTGCGTTTTCCACCCCTTACAACCATAGGGTAAACCAAATAAATGACTGGTTAAGTGTCTTTTTGGTAGTACAAAACGTCAGGTTAATTTCAATATTGTAACTTTTTTAGTGCTTGTGAAAAAATTGTTATACAAATTTTATGTACCCCTTTAAGGGCTGTATCTTAACAAGGGATGCTCCAATGAAATTTCTTTATATGAAAGATCCCATCTTTTTTCGAGGAATCACCTCCTTAAATGTTTTACACTTATTTAGTTACACCCTGTATAAAATACGTATGACCCCCTGTTTTATTTCGTTAGAGTGATTCTGGTGTAAATATTGTCCACTTTGGGTAGGTTTTTTTAAATACTGAGGTTTGTAGTTACCATTATTTCATTTGACCAGAACGTCGAAAAAAGGTAGAGCCGAATTTTGCTCTTTCTCCATTGTGAATTTAATACAAGGTCGGAGGCAATTTAAATGTTTTAAGAAACCTTTGACTTCTCTCGTTACTTGTCCATGCCATAGAAGTCCAAGGAAGTCCAAGATTTTAGTATTATTGAAACCATAATATTGTCTAACACTTCCAAGAAAACTTTAAATTTAATTTGCTAAACAACCATCTGTTACACCTTTGGGATTCCTTGCGTTTCTGTCGAAAAATTTCTTTTGTACGGCACTAACTCTTTACCATACCTTTTATAAACTAAAAATTTATTTAAACCACAAATGTTTACTGATAATTTAAAAGATTAGGCGAAACTAACACAAAACTTTTAACAGCTTTAATACACAGAAAATTGTTATTATTATTTAAACATAAACATTAAAACAATTAAATAAAAATAAAAAAGAGCATTTATTCACAGCGTTGGAAGGGACCATTACTTTTAATAACTTTTTTAAAATTCTTTTTATCATCCTAGGAGTAATTTTGTTACATACTAGTTGAATTTTTATAATCAGTTGATCTATGATACATTCCGTGGTGTAGTATGACTGCCATATCTTTAATAAAAAAAACTCACATATGGAAAAATCCAAAGGTGAGCTCGTTGGCTAGTTTACAGATTCGGTATTCTTGTCAGAATACTTGAAAGAATATACAATGGAAGGTCATCTAAAAGATCTTGAAGCGAATTAGTTATAAGGTCAAAGTAAATTAGACAGGTCAAATTTTCTTGAAAGAAGAACGTATCCTTCAGTTTTCGGTCTAATATACCGAACATTTCCTAAAAAGCCGTTGCACAGTACAAGTATTCATTGATTTTAGTACGTCGGTAATGCGTATTGCTATTAAGAAATTCAAAATCGACTTTTATCCGACAATAGCTTTTTTATGTTATTTAAAGCGTATTAGTAGCATTATGAAATACCTTCGAAAAACATATCATACCTGTCTTTTCATTATTTGAGAACTCCATTTAGACGGAGAGCTAGAGCCGAAAAATCATCGTCATATGGAGTTTCTACCGTAAAACATGTTTATTTGGTATTATTAATTTTGTTCCCGCGCGGGCTGACAACCTATTGGATACAGGGGGAGGCAATAAAGGGTGAAAGTGCAAAATTTTTGGAAAAAATCGTCATCGATAATATGTCAGCCATTTTGGCCACTTAAAGTTAAGTCTCTAAGGTATCTAAATCCAAAAGGGCTGACAGGTAGTTGGATACCCAGGGCAGTAAAAGGGGGTCAAATTATCTCGAGCGCTTACTTTACACAGGGTGTTTTTTAATTGAAAGTCAATATTTAAGGAGGCAATTTTTAGGTCAAACTTTATATGAACGTATGTCCTAAATATAATAAGTTTTGAGATACAGAGTGGTAAAATTTTCAAAAATAAATCATATAGCATAAAAATGATGTTTTTTAAACATTTTAATACGGACATGCGGAAACGGGCGCTTGTGCATGGAAATTATAGGAAAATACTCGCGACCTGTCGTAAAAGTTGTTATTGGTAGCTTAGTGGCCGACACCCGAGAATTTACTTTTCCCGCTTCGGAGTTGGTAGTTATTTTAATTTAAACGGAACTTTTATATTTGATGACAAAGGAACTCTAGAAGGTAGGCTGGTTTTCTTTCTTGATGTTTTAGTATGCAAGAACTACTAGGTTATTAGATCTTACCAATTACGCCTACATCTATATTGCTTCTCGTCGTCTCTGTACTTGGGATTCCCTCTGTTGCTCTTTGCTGCCACCTGGTACGATTGCACTAGCGCACAAAGGTAACCCTCCCCCCTTTTTCTAATGTGTTCCCCAGAGCATTAAAAGAAGAATTTCTCAAAACAATTAAATTTATTTACAAATATAAATAAAGCCACTATTTACATAATAACAAAAAAAAATAGAACTGACTATAGCAATGAGAAACTAGATTTTAGTGTAAAATTACTTGCCGTAGGTTTTATTTATGGAATGTAAGTTAAAACTAATTTGGAAAAGATCATATCCTCTGGTAAATTTAGGAAATACAAGCTTTAAGAAAAACAAAAATATTTAAAATCATTTATTGCTGTTTTTACTTTACAAAAAAAACAAAGAATGATAAATCCTTTCCCTTAAGAAGGATACCCTTAGTGAAATTCCCTTAAATATTTTATCTATTTGCCTATTAAAAGAATTTAATTTATAAGAAAAATATTTAAGATCAAAACCCTCTGAACAGAGAACTCACAAGTGGAACACAACACGTTATAACGAGGTTCAGACTGTAACTGTCCCAAATAATGATTTTAAAATTCCATGAAACTTACGCCCTTCCCTGATAGATCCCCACTTGATTTCGCGTGGTCCCGGGCTAAGGCCCTTTTCCACCAATTAAACAGGAATATTAACCCTGTAATCCCGCCCTGTTAGAGTGGTTCCTGTTTTACGCCTTATTTCACACTTTGGCCTCCTAGAACTAGAGGGCGCGAGTGGTCTAAATAGGGGTTCATTTAGCTATTAAATTCTAATTTACGGCTTTAATGTTCAAGTCTATACTAATTCCTATACTAGGAAGGTCCGTCTATGATTAGAAAAAAAAACCTATATGAAATTGTTGTTTTACATAGGTAAAAAAAATCATAAGGTGGAATTGCTTCACAAATCAAATTAATACGCTACAAAAACAAAGAATATATATTCTCTTGTTTTTCATAATGGTTAAATCGGTTTATCGAAAATAATGCACGCCAAGCAGGGTGGTCCATTTGTCGACATCTGCTTGCCTATCTTTCCCGAACTATAAACAACGTTGAGGGTGGTTCTGTGAATTTCTTTATCTCGAACAATATTTGGTTACTTTTTAACTTTATGTTTAATTAATTCCGGGATACGGTAAATTAAGTTTTTGGGTTCTTAAAATATTTACAACCGACATATTTATGGGATAAGTCCTGGGAACGTTATAAAAATATACTTCAGATTATCGTTTATCTTAGAAACCCTTATCCCCCCATTGAGTTATATTTTCCACATTGTGCTAAAAGTTTTTTTGTGCAACGAAATAGTCTTTTTGAAAATACAGGATGGTCAAGATATATTCTCTTACAAAATCAATCTTTGGGGCTTTTATAAAGATCTCCTTAAAACAAAAACAAAATTAAAAATAGCTGGCTTTGCCAATTAGGCGATTTCATATGAGATGACTCTTAGGGTAAGTATTAAAAACGGCAAATTTTGTCTAAAATAGCCGATCTCGTAGCACTTACCGTTTCTGAGATAGCAATAGTGGAACACGCTATTTAAGACCTATGTTCTAATCTGGATATTAATCATATTTACATCGTATTTGATGTAAACATAATATCCATATATAAATAATTGTATAGTTTTAAATTACATACCTTGATTGAGGCGCTCCAGAAGCGTTGATGCGAACCTTCCCACTTCGAGGCACTGCATCGATATTATTTCGTTTGTCCGTTGCATAATAACCCATGGCAGCATTTTCATGTAGGCCCAAAACCACAAGGAATATAGTCCATAATTGCAATTGCATAATGACCGTGTTTCTTGCCGTATAAACTAAACCCTAACTAAGAAAAATGTTGATATTAGGCGGACGAAAAATTAATTTATTCTTAATAAAGTTTATAGTCGAATTTAATTACGCTATTGTTGAAAAACACATTAATTTTTATTAATAATAAATTTGATGTTGTAAGACATCAAGGGGTTTTATAGCGTTTTCCTATAGTAATACTTGTACACACTGATTGAAAATACTAAGCACCATGGAACATTCAACATCTGTTAAAAGTTCTAATATTTTCGGCATACTTTTACAATAGGATATTTATCTCCTAATATGTATAGTCCAGTCATTAGAGATTTTTTCCTCTAACCGCCTCCAAAGTAAATGAAATTTGGCATACCAGTAGATTTTAAGGCAAGAAATCGAAAAATCAACAAATCCTTGCTGAGAAGTTTCGGAAAGAGGGTGAAACTACCCCCTTAACTTTTGGACTCATTTTTATTCATAAAGGAGAGTTTTTTTAATAACGCTGTCATTCGAAAGAACAGAAAATTTTACGCTAGAAATGACTTTTCACACATCTAATAAAGGTGTGTTTGCACACCGAAAAAACAAACAAGAACAAACATTCGTTCTTGTTGTTTGTATGTGTTCTTTGTTTACTCTCGTTTGACCAGTTGGAAAAGTTATGGATGACGACAAACAAAATTTATTTCTCTTTAAGGTATGTACAAACCGAAAAAATAAACAAGAACAAACCTCAGCGAACAAACGTTTTTCTTTAGTGTAGACAGTAAAAACGCGAACAAACGTTTGTTTGTTCTTGTTCATACATGTTCGAGTAGACGTCGGTACATCAAAATTTATGTACACACCGAAAAAACAAGCAAGAACAAACATCCTAACTAGTCGAACAAAAGTAAGCAAACATTTGGCTGTGCTATCTAGACAGAAAGGAAAATAAAAAAAAAACTCAAAGAAACGAACAAAACAAGGATTATTATCTACATACAAAAGAAATTTTGTTCTCGTCATCCTAATTTCCAAGCAAACGAGAATGTATTGTATGTGAAACATAAAACAAGGTGAAAGAACAATGTTTGTCTTTTGTTTTTCGGTGTGTACATACCTTTTGTTCTAAGTTTGAAAAATTTTTACTCCCAAAGACTTGCGAAAGCGCGCGAAATTGGTTATTCAAAAATTTTCCGGCAGTTTCGGTACTAAAACTGAATTTTTGCTATAACGTGGAAGAATCTCATGGAGAGTAATATACCAAACGAAGAAACAAGTCTGAACCTTTATTTCTTGAACAGTTATACTAGCAAATTCGATCACAATAAATAAATAATGTTATTGCAACAGTAAGTCCAATTATGCTTCATTAACTTTTATTTCAATCCTACATGTTTGTAGACTTGAAAATTATAGCAACTTGAGGGTTACGTCTGATATACGAGGTGTCCCAGAATATGTGGGCATTCTCTCGGAATCTAATAGAAAACCTAAAAATATTATGAAACAAGTTTTCCTATAGCTTTCCTACGTTTCTCCGAGATACAGGTATAGGACGCCCCTGGAAATCGTTTTTGTTTATATTTAAATACTAAGCTTTATTATTTAATATGATATAGTAGTCTTTAAATAACCATTAATATTCGGCTTATTTAGTTTGCCAGGGACGGACTAGTTCTGACACAATAATAGCAATTTTTTTAACACCCCGTATGATAAAGGTTCAACAATATTATTTTTAGATAGCTTTAACATTAAACTAAAAAAGGTACTCTTGATTGACATCGATAAAGTCAACTGTTTACGAGAAATAAAATATCATGGTTGGTAATTTCTTTTACATTATACAGGGTGTTTTCTAATTGTACGTCTATATTAGGAGGATCAATTTTTGGGTCCATTTTAAGAAGAAAACTTATATGAACATATGTCCTAAACGTCTTAACTTTTGAGATACAGGGTGGTAAAATTTTCAAAAATAAATCATTTATTATTAAAATCTGTAATACCACTTTAGATATTTTAATGAAATTTGGCATATAAGTACTATGTATTAAGAAGCCTTTTTTAGTGAACCACATTTTTTTTATTTCCACCAGTGGCGTTCGTACAGAATTTGACCTGCCTATTTTGGCAAATAAAAAAAAGTGGTACACTAAAAATGCTTCTTGATACATAGTACATGTATGCCAAAGATCATTAAAATATCTAAAGTGATATTACATATATTAGTAATAAATGATTTATTTAAAAAAAAATTACCACCCTGTATCTCAAAAGTTAAGACGTTTAGGACATACGTTCATATGAGGTTTTCTTCTTAAAATAAACCCAAAGATTGCCTTCCTAAATATTGACGTACAATTAAAAAACACCGTGTATAATGTAAAAAAAGTTACCAAACATAATATTTTATTTCTCGTTAACAGTAATCATTACATATATTAATAATAATTCACTACATACCAAATAACAATATTCTAAAATTAAATAAATAACTTAATCTATATTTAAAAATTATAAACTTCATCAAGTCCTAGGTCTTCCTGGATTGTTCTAGTACCGATGCTGCATTACCCCGTTGCACAGCTAAACCAATTCTTTGGATAATGAAACTTCGAGATTTTTTGCATTGTATTTTTTGCAAATTTCATTAATAAAACCCTTAGCCTCATCACCAAAGGACCAAAAGTTTCAACAGCAAAGGAATGAAGATAAAGCGTTCTTCAAGCTCTTTATATTTTAGATGTTTTTATTCTCGGCAATACGAGCAGCCGACCTACAAAATTAGAAGTTTTGTCCAGATAGGATTTTGCAAGTGTATGGCTGCAAGTAGCGTCCCAAAGTAATTGTTTTCCATATTTCCAGGGAATTAATGATATTCCATCTACACGTTTTCCATCGCTTCTGGAAACTCCAAGAGGCTCTAACACAAAAGGATTTTCAGCTAAAATCAGAGCTCTCTTGATAATGTTATTTATCTGACTGTTTCTAGAAGAACGCCCTGCGCTTTTTTGCAGCTTAACCCATGTAGGCCATAAATATCAGCATTTTCGCCGCAAACGCAGGTGTGCTCTCCACACACAGACAGACCAAGTCTGAGAGCGATGGAAATATGGAATGTTTTGTTATCTAACAAATTTCCCAAGGACGAAGATGGAAGTCATTACATTACTTTCAGGGGCCTAAAGAGCAAGTAGACGTGCCTTATGTTCACTTGTCTGGTATATGTTTGTAATATATTTGTGACGAGCTTGGCAAATCTAAAAGTCAAAATCTTTCTGTCCTTTTGGTAATACTTGTGGTTGATTTTGAAGATTGCAAACAGATAACCATCTTACAAAACAGTTGCTAAAATCATTATCTACTGTCGCAAGAATATAGGAAGGTAAAATTTTGGAAAGTAAACCTGACACGTCATTGATTGAACCTAAAAAGGCAGAAATAGACAGGGTGGATGTATCTCTTATTCCAAGACCTCCAAATTTTACTGGAAGAGTGCTTTGTAACCAAGAATTTAATTTAATATCACAATTTGTTATGTCTTGAACTAAACTTTTTAATACATTATCAAAATTACAAAGTAATTCTGGAGATTTCCAACAAGGTGAACATCTTAACAAATAAGACATTCGAGGTATGGCAAAAGCAATATTTTAGTAAATAATAGGAAATATGTGAGTCTATAAATTTTAATTTGGTACTAAGAGATTTTAAAAATTCTGTCTTTTTATTAATTGAGTATTCAATTTCATTTGACGAAAAAGCACTTCCTAATAAATTAAAATTTGAAATGGGAATTACTGACAGATTAGGAACAACACTTAAAAAATTTGATAGTATATTGGAATGATCTTTAGATAAAACAGTTAATTCACACTTCAAAATTTAAATTTAAACCCAAATCTTTACTTCCTCTGATTATTTTATGAAAATTATCTAAAACCGATTTTGGGTTTCCAGCAAGTGTACCGTCATCTAGATACCAAAGATTTATTTCTGTATTTAATGATAAAATAAGTGGATGAATTGCTAAACTAAAAGAGCTGGTCCAAGAGGATCTCCTTGTTGGACACCTCTTTGAGAAAAATATGTTGATCACCGTAAGAAAGTAAACTCGGATTATCATAACATTGGGCTATAAATGGTAAAAATTCTGGGAGATATTCGCTTACTCGTGATAAAATTGTTTTTCTATTAACCATATTAAAAGCGTTTTGATAATCTATTTTTAAAATAACTTTATCTGATTCGTGAGGATAAAGAAGAAAACGACGTATTGCATGTATTGCTGCTTCTGCTCCGCATTTTGTTCCAAAGCCAAGTTGATATGGGCGAAAAAGGTTTCCTAGCTTTTCATAAATACGAGAGCAAATTACCTTAGAAGCTAAACGTCGGAAACATATTCCTACTGCAATTGGTCGAATACCTCCATCTTTTTTATTAAAAGCACATAGGTTTGCTCATAAAAAAATTTACAAATATCTTTTGGAACTGAACCTTGAAATAAATGAGTTATAAAAGACTTAATTGACGACAGTAATTTAAAAGAATGGTTACCATGCTCGTCACTTACCAAGTCCTTAAGATGTCTTGGTCTTAATGAATCTATACCACCAGAAGACCCAGGACGAAATGAAGAAATAGCACTTTTAATTTCATTTTCAGATAAATTAACAGTTGATTTTATCGATGTCAATCGAAAGTACCTTTTTTTAGTTTTATGTTAAAGCTATTCAAAAATAATATTGTTGAGCCTTTATTATACAGGGTGTTAAAAAAAATTGCCATTATTGTGTCAGAGCTAGTCCGTCTCTGGTAAACTAAATAAGCCAAATAAGATTTAATGGGTTCATTTTAAGAAGACTTATCTAGTAACCATCATATTAAAAAAATATTAAATTACGCCCAGTATTTTAAAACTTATTTATAAAAAAACGAATTCCAGGGTATTCCGTTATGTACCTGTATCTCCGTAGGGAAGACTCGTAGGAAAAAGTTTATGGGAACTTGTCATAATATTTTTTGGTTTTTTTAAATTAAATTGTCACATATTGGAACCCTGTATAATTGGCAAAATAAAACCCTTTGTAACCAGAACTAAATGGACTGAACTTAGTTTTAATTTTCTAAATTATCTACATAGAAGTTATTAACAAATTTGTATAATTTTTAATAGGTAAAAGTTTATATTAAAATTATATACCCTTTTTTAATATGTTGAATTTTTTTTAAGTTCACAAATAATTTAGACAAATTTAAAAGCACCAAGTTCTAGTCGGTCATGGTTAGTTTTGATTAGCAAAGCGGTTTTTATTTTCCCCAATTATATTTCAGACGTAATAATGCGGGGACGTATTGAAAAAGACCCTAAATTATTACACTAAAATGTAATTTTTAGCCCTTGCATAATAAAGCGTTTCATGTGTCAACACTGTCAAGAAGCTCGTGATCACGGGGTATGTCTAGACGCGAGTCAGGATTTACTTCTTCTTTGTGTTATGAGATTTGCAACTTGTGATCTTTTTTAAGGTTCGATTTTTAAAAAGATATGTCTACATTCTTTAGTTTACTCAATAAATTCGAGGTAAAAACAAGAATTTATAAGAAATCGTATCATCTCGAAAAATGACACGGGATATCGGCCAGAGTAGTATTGAAAGTTTCCCATTATACTTTTTTGAAAGAGCTGGTAAACGGAGTAACCGAAAAATTTAAAGTTTTTACCATGGACGTAGATTTGCATGCTCTTAAATAAACTTTAATAGATTTTTTCCAAAATAATTAGGAAAGCCAATAATTGACCCCATTAAAAATTACATGGGATTTCCATATCCCGCCCGACGATGAACCACCCGGTACATCGTAAAATACTCTACAAGCGGTGCGTGTACAAAAATCACTATTTTATTTTTACATGTAAATTCTTATTATTATAGTAGTTTTAATGTCTTTGATCACTTATTAATTAGAGTTTCAAAAATACTAGTTTTTGTTTTAGAAATATGAACAGTTAAGAATAAAAATTCTCGGTGATTGTTACTACTGCATCAGTGGAGCTCCGATCGAGAGGCCCGATCATGCGGTGCTTTGTGTGCACATGGGATTGTCAATGGTCAAAGCTATTAAGTATGTTGTTAACTTGTTCTTGCATGCAACCAGTAAATTAATTTTGCATGATTTGATGTATTTCACAGGAGTGTTAAAAATTAGTTTTCTTTTTGTGTTAGACAATGTAATTGTTTTAAGAACACTAAACTTTTGGACTTCCATTGTCTTTATTTGTTAATTGATATACAATGTTTAGTGATGTATTTCCAACCATTTTCAAGTTATAACTAAAAACAATATATTACTAAATAATATACAAAATATCTATGTGAAATGGTTTAAGAAAAACGCAATTAAACTTATCATACCAAAAGTTTAATTAATACATACTTTTATATTATGGACAATAAACAGGTAAAGACGAAAAACTCTTTTAAAACATCTAACTTGCCTCCTGTATTGCCTGTATCAAATTCACAGTGGAAAAGGACCAAAATTCAGCTTTATCTTTTCTTAACGATCTAGTCAAGCAAAATAATGGACATATACAAACCAGTATAAAAACAAAGCTAACATGACAATTTATTTACACCAGAAGTTCTGATTACTCTACAGGAATACCAAAAGATAGTTTATTTTATATTTTTAAAGCTTGTTTTTGTTTACAGTATGTTAAATCCCACACAGTTATTTAATTTAAAGTACGATCACAACCCAATTAACTAAGGATATGTTCCTTATTTAAAGAGAGTGTCGTTAATTTGTGTTAAAGTTTTGAACGGCGGTTATGCTTTCAGGCTAAAAGCTTTGATCAGATCTGGGCATGATGAGCTTCTTAATAAACTTCCTTCTTACGGTCTTCCACCAAATTTTGCTCTTGGCTTTCCAGTTTCTTTTCTAATCGACGGGATATTAGTTGTGTAGAATGGTTATTCCTCAGCTTCTACCAAATTAATGCTGGGGTGCCCCAGGCTTCAGTGCTAGCACAAAGCGTTTCTTCTATAAATTACGACTTCTTTCTTACAATCAATCCCATTCATAGTTTTGCTGACGATAGTACCCTCCACTCAGTATTCAATTTCTTAAGCCACCATGTAATCTGATTTGGAAAACATGCCAGGTCAATGCAGATATCCTTTCAAGACCTTTTATTTGCAATGGCGAAAAATCTTTTCAGTTTTAATGTCTCAAAACAAGCATTTTGCTGTCGCGAAAAAATCTCAATGCTTATCCTTATATATAGCGGCCAAGTTCTGCAGAACAAAGAGTCGTTTAATCTTGCGGCGTTACTTTTGAGAATAACCTCGGGACAAATACATTACATCTATATCCTCGGCAGCTTCAAAAAAGTTGGATTCCTCTTCCGAGCCGGGAAAGTTTCTTTTCCAATCTGTAACTCTGTATGTATCCCAAATCAGACCCTCTTTAGAATATTGTTCTCATGTCTGGGGAATGGCGTCCTCTACAACACTTAGCATTCTGGACTCCATTCAGAGAAAAGTCGTTTGCCTTATTAATGATCCAACGCTTCAGAAACATTCCTCTTCTTGCCCACCGCGAGCTGTAAGAGAATCTTCGCCTTTTATAGGTATTTTCACGGCTTTGCCAAGGAATTGGCCAGTATATTCCTTCTCTGGCAGCTCCCAACAGCGCAACACGTAGTGCAACTTTATGCATCCTTTTACAGTTCAGTTGAAGGCCAAATTTCCCCTTTTTGCTTCCTTAATCACCTAAATTCAAGACTATGGGAATGTTGCAAGAAGTTTTCTACCTCCCAAATTTCCCAAATATTTAAGCCCGTTTTGGAAAACTCCTTTACCATACTTAAGACAAGATAGCTTATATTAGGCACAGCCTTCGAAAGGCTGTCCCAAAATATAAACAAAGGCCAAGGTTACTCGGGTGATTGCAAGTCAGGTCGATTTAAGTAAAAAAAAAAGTGTAGACAACATTGCGGGAAAATTACGTCCAACGTGTCCAAGCACTACAGAAGACTTCCTGGGCGGTGACAACTTACATTAAACAGGGCCGTATTCAAAACACTTAATGAATATAAGTTTCTTATTTTTAAGTATTTTAGAAAAAGATATTTGAAAAAGTTGTTTATTTTAATGAGTTTTATATACAGTGAAAATAAAGCCTCAACTTAGGAGTTACCCTATATTCAAGGAATTTTAGAAAAAATTGCAGACTCGCAAATAAGAATAATATTAAAACGGCATTTAAATCCCTAACCACTCTTAGAAGTACTCCTACTAAGACAACAATGTTTCAAATAATGACTGTATCCACCGAATTCCCTGTAAATGTGATAAGGCATACATTGGGAAAACAAAAAGACAACTTTAAGTTAGAGTTGAAGAACAAAAAAAAAATACCAAACGATGTGAAACGTCGAAGTCAGGGATTGCCGAACACGCATGGTCAAAACAACACCGCATACAAAGGTCGGAAGCAAAAATTATTTTTAAAGAAACCTACTGAAATAAAAGAAATTTAAAGAAGCTGTAATAATTGTAAGCAACCAGAATGTATTTGGTAAGCTTAGTATCGACATTCCGTTGCTGAACCGAATAGTATAGAAGTAGTAGCTTTTAAAAATAGTTTTTAGTCATTACTAGAAAACGGTTGGAGATACATCACTAACCGAAACGTTGTGTATCAATTAACAAATAAAGACGATGGAAGTCTAAGATTTTATTGGTATTGAAGGAATGTTTTGATATGATCATGACTATAACGGAGGCAGGAAATTTCATATCCTATCTGATTATACGTATTTAAAAAAGTCTGCACCCATCAGTATTGACACAGCTTTTTAAAAATTATATTTTTTAACACTAAAGTGCAAAAAATGTAACTCTAAAAAATTTAGAAAACATTATAATTCTCTAGTTATTTTCCATTTATATCCATACAGGGTGACAATTTAAAAACTTGAAATGGCGATATTTTAGGAACGAAAAATGAATCAAAAAACCCTTAAAACAGTTTCTATAAAACTAAGGGGGAACAAAAACAAGCATATTATCCCACCCTTATCAGCAACCCCTTGGACAGGGTGAGATAGACCCCTAGAATCTTAAATAGAAAAGGGGGTCGAGTGATACATCATTTTAAAGCTCTTGGAAAATGCTTTCCAATGATACCATAGAAAGCTACATTTCAGAAAATTCTTCTCTGTTTATCAAGGAAAACAATAAATAAAACAAAATTTTGAAATTGTTTATTATTATTTAATTAAATGTTCAAAATGATTTCCGTTGTTTTGAAGACAATAATAAAGCCTATTTTCAAACTCTTCACGTACATTTACAAATGTTTCTCTGGATATAGCACGGCATTCCTGAAATATTCTATTCTGGAGTTGCTCTAGTGACTCAGGTTGCGTTTTATAAACCACAGATTTTAGGTGACCCCACAAAAAGAAGTCAAGAGGTGTTAGGTCCGGGGATCTAGGTGGCCATTCAACAGGACCTCTTCTTCCAATCCACTGGTTAGGATAATGATCATCCAACCATTGCCTAACGGGAACTACATAATGAGGAGGTGCTCCATCGTGTTGGAAATGTAGTAAGCGTTCTAATAAAGATAAATTTCCGTGTATGTCCCTCTGATTTTCTAATTCTCGCACTATTAGTGGTTCGATAGACCTCTGTAGCATTTCAGCATACATGTCCCCATTTAAATTTCCTGGTATAAATATTGGGCCGATAATACCGTCTCCCAATATACCAGCCCAAACATTAATTTTCTGGGGGTACTGGGTATGCCCTTCTCTAAATACATGTGGGTTCTCGTTATCCCAGTAACGACAGTTTTGCTTATTAACATGCCCATTTAAATAAAAGGTACACTCATCACTGAAGCAAATATTTTTAACTAGTTGAGGTTCTGCCATAATTCTATCTGTCATTATTTCACAAAACTGGATTCTTCTGTCCGGGTATCTGCAGTTTATAGGGATAAAACTTGTGAAATTTAAGTACCTTTCTTATTGATTCACGAGATAATCCAGTTGCTACAGCCGCTTGACGAGTTGATAGCGTTGAATTCATTGCAAACTGACCCAGAATTTCAATTTGCGCTGCTTCGTTGACTAGTCTCGGTTGATTTCTCTTTTATTCGCGACAGAACCAGTTTCTTCAAATTTGGCTACTAATTGGCGAACATACTCCGGGCTTACATTTTGGCCTGGATGCCTTTCGTTAAAACGTTGAGCTGTCCTTAAGAAACATTTATCCTGGGAACCATAAATGAAAATAATGTCTACACGTTCAGCTGTGCTGTACACCATTGTTAAAGATAAGAAGTGCCTTCTTTTCGTTTAAACTGAACCGAAAGTCAACTGTTTTTAAAATAATACTACTAGTACAAGTTACTTTTAAAGTAAATTTTGTGATAATAAAATGCAATTTATAAACAACCCGTTTTTTCGGCAAAAAATCATAGCAACTAAACCAATTCAAAATACCTGTGGGCTTGACATGTTTGGAATTCTTAAGAGACATGCCAGTATATCAGTAGTAATCATTTTGTATAATTTAATTAAATAATAATAAACAATTTCAAAATTTTGTTTTATTTATTGTTTTCCTTGATAAACAGAGAAGAATTTTCTGAAGTGTAGCTTTTTATGGTATCATTGGAAAGCATTTTCCAAGAGCTTTAAAATGATGTATCACTCGATCCCCCTTTCTATTTAAGATTCTAGGGGTCTATCTCATCCTGTCAAATGGGTTGCTGATAAGGGTGGGATAATATGCTTGTTTTTGTTCCCCCTTAGTTTTATAGAAACTGTTTTAAGGGTTTTTTGATTCATTTTTTCCTTCCTAAAATATCGCCATTTCAAGTTTTTAAATTGTCACCCTGTATATCCGTTTTATGTATATCTCATATTAGAAATAAGCAACAACATAAGTTAATAAAATGCTTTATATCTCTTTAATTAAGTTATTAGACTTAATAACTATAATTTAACGATGATCGAAAAACGACGCGTCAAGATTACACATAAAATTATTCGTGCTTGATAAAACGGCGAAAAAGTTGAAATAGAATAAATTTATTGTCGTGGTCTGGCTATGCCTCGTGTGTTCGCTATTGACCTAATTTAGTTGAGAAAAAATCGACGCTCGTATTTTTCGTTCTCCTTGGGGTAAAATATATCGCTTGGGTCTCCGATTTATTGGCGTTATAAATAGTAATATTATTACACGAATTTATGAAGTTCACGTTTACAAAATAAATTATCAATTGCTGTCTAAAACTTAGGCGTTTTAAATATACTAAGTGACATAGAAAATGCAACGCCGAGTGGGAGTGCCGTAATTTTTAAGCATACTTTTACAATTTTTAGACTGATATACAGTGTGTCCCAAATTGGGCTTACATGTGTTGGTTAAATTAGGAAAGTTTTAGACAATTTAATTGCAAAATTAAATCTGCTTTCAGATTTTATTTATCTTTTATGGTTTTTGAGATAATCAGGAAAAACCAAAATGGTGCATTTTTAACTTTTGCCTGTAGCTCACATACTACCAATTTTACGGTTAAGATTACTTCATTATTAGAACATTTTTTTGGGAAGAATTTAATTTAAGTAAAAATATTTTTTTAACTTTCTAAGATTCTTAGTGATAAACTTGTTACCCTATGGATCTTTTGTGAGAGCGAAATTCAAAACTTATACAAAAAAATTGATGGTTTTTGCAAAAATTAATACTTAATATTACCTTAAACTGATAATAATTAAACACAACTGTAAAACAAATGTATCATAACAGAAAATAAATCACAGCATGTCTTCCTCCAGTTTCCACATATTTCTCGCATTTTTCCAACACCTTGCGGGTTACTTGGCGTAACGTGTTTCGGTTGATGGAAGCAAACACATCCCGTACCCTGTGTTCTAGTTCCAGCCTAGTTTTGGGCGGAGAAAACTCGTACACCTCATTTTTTGCGTGTCCCCATAGATACAAATCAGGGGGTGTGATGTCCGGTGATCTAGCTGGCCAAGCAATTGGCCCATTATTAGAGATTATGTTGTCATTAAAAGTATTTCTAAGAACCTCCATCACCTCCCTGGTACTGTGCGCTGGACATCCGTCTTGGTGGAACCACAAATTATTCATTTCATTTGACGGAACTGTATTTCTAATGGCCGGTAAAATCTGTTCTTGCAGGAGTAGCAAATACCTATCTCCATTTAGAGTTTCTTTAAAAATAAATCGTTCAATTAAACGGTTGTCTACTACAGAAAAATAAATGTTTTATCTAATTGTAAGACGTAAATTAAAGGTGCATTTTAAATTACCTATGATGCCACACCAGACATTAAAGCCAAACCTTGTTTGTAGCCGTCTTTCTTCTAAATTATGTGGATTTTCTGTATTCCAGCAGTGATAATTATGCCTAATAAAAATTCCACAATTTGTAAACCGGTTTCGTCTGTCCAGAGAACCATGAATTGGAAATTGGGTATCTGTTGACATTTAGTAATAAACCATTGACTAAAGGTGATTCGTCTATTGAAATCATTTCCCTGAAGACCCTTGACAATACGGGGTTTGTATGGATGAAAACGGTGTTTTTTTAAAGACCGATGCACAGATGACTAAGGAATTGTTGTCTGTTCTTCCACTTTTCTAACCAATGTTGTAGGATCATCTCTAACGTTTTCCATTATAATCGCCTCTCTTGCTTCATTATTTTTTGTATAAGTTTTGGGATTCGGTTTCACAAAAGATCCATAGGCTAACAAGTTCGTAACTAAGAATCAAAAATGTCTTTGGTTAGGTTGTTGCCGCTCCGGAAATTGTTCTTCGTATGCAAGTGCTGCAGCTTCTGTATTTCTGTTAGATTTAAAATAAATTTCAAACATATCCACCTTTTCATCATTGGAATAATTAAGAGCCATTATTGTAAATACTTAAATAATCAAAATTTAAATTTTGAAACGAGAAATAAGATGCACGCTAATTTTGACATTTACATTATTTAATTTATAAGATGCGTATTATTTGTTGTTTATGAAACGGGGCGGCCATTACGCAGTCTAGTTTAAGCCTACTATCAAATAAACAAAAATTATCGTTTTTAGAGCTTAAGCAATCTGAAAACCTAGACTTGTGATACATCAATGAAAAGCTCTTGAAGAGCTCTTTTCAAAAATCCAATATGGCGTCCCTAGGAAAATCTAAAGTTTGGGTAAATATCTCAAAAACAAATAAAGTTAAAAAATATTTTTACTTAAATTAAATTCTTCTTAAAAAAGTGTTCTAATAATGTAGTAATCTTAAAACCGTAAAATTGGTAGTTTGCGAGCTACAGGCAAAAGTTAAAAATGCGAGAATATGGTCTGACACTCAATGTTAAGAAGACCAAATATTTGATTGTCACCAAGACTAAAGTGACCAACGAACATCTGTATGTGAAAGGAGAAAGGCTGGAAAGAGTCGAAAGATATGACTACCTAGGACAAGTGTCGACTGTTCCGTTGACTATTGTTCAGATATAAGGATTCGCATTAAGAAAGCCGATGCATCCTTTGTGAAGATCAAAAAGCTGCTCTGTAGTCGCGATCCGAGCCTGGACCTTAGAATTCGTATGCTCATATGTTATGTAATCCCAGTTTTATTTTATGGTGTAGAAACTTGGACCCTCAACGTGCATTGCGAGAGGAAACTGAAGCCTTCGAGATGTGGACCTACCGTCAGATGTTGAGAATATCATGGACAGAACATGTGACCAACGTGGAGGTTCTAAGAAGAATGAAGAAAAGCGTAGAGGTCCTACATGAAGTGAAGAAAAGGAGATTGCAATATCTCGGCCACATCATAAGAGGTCCAAAATATGATATTCTGCAACTCATAATCCAGGGAAAAAGATCTGTGGGAAGAGAATGGTTTAATGTCTCATCATCCGACCTATTCAAGGCAGCAGCTTTCAAAATCAGAATAGCAATGATGATATCCAACCTCCGAAAGGGAGACGGTACATGAAGAAGAAGAAGAAGAAAGATAAGATATGCTACCTTGACTGAACACTAATTGTAACCTGCTGCCGTAAGCAATGGCACCCTATACCGTAACACCCACAGTGCGATGAATATGCCGTTCGATGGAAAATTGGACATTCCGTCTTTTACTACCATCTCTTCGTACTCCATTCCAATAGTCGCCGACGATGCTGTGAGTCAAAGGTAGTACAAGATGGAGACGGTATAAAACAGTCCAAAAGACCTTATTGGGCGATAAACTGTCCTCATTGTTATTACCATTCCGACAGCATCAAACCACTGGTCGCAACTGCCCTTGTTGTGGAAAATCGATGTGCCAGTTGACTCAAAAAACGCTCCTGTCACTCTGTAGTCTGTCTTTGGCGTCCAAGACCTGTAACTCATCGATTTCGGTCTTCTTGGAACCACGCTCGACAACATCTCATTACAGTAGCTTCATTTGATTTACCCGATTAGTGATTTCTCCAAAAGAAAATCCGGTTTCACGCAACCCGGTTATCCGACCCATCTTAAATTCGAAAAATTGAATGAAATTCCTTCATCTGCGAACTCTAGGCATGATAATGCAATGAAACAAATGAAACCAAACAAATCCAACACAAAAAATCACTAAATAAAAAGTAAATGTGTTCATATTGTTTGAATCCTGATATAAAAAAAAACCTTTACAAAAGAAAGTACGGCTTGAAATGCCTTCAAAATTTTATCAGAGTATACTTCCATAATGGCAAATATGTTTTAAAAGTTTTATCAAAATTCAATAAATAATTCTAGGTGTTGTATTTTTTATGTCACCTTACTAAATTTAAAACGTTTAAGCTATTTGTTTTTCTTAATATAATTTTGCGTATTAAAAATAAAATTTGTAGATTAATATTTGTTCAATTGTTCATTGCTTTTTGTAACGCAGTGTCTAGGCTTTTCTGAAAATTATCAAATAACTGGAACATTTTTCTTTCAGATATGTGCAGCAAACTGCAATTCCCCCGTGGATATGCGGGTTGGAATTCACACGGGAGCCGTTTTAGCAGGAGTTTTAGGACAACGTCAATGGCAGTTCGACGTTTACTCGAAGGACGTGGAATTGGCGAATAAAATGGAGAGCAGCGGCATGGCCGGGTAAGCTTGATCTTTTTACAAATTAAATTTTGAATAATATTAAACCAGAATATAATAATTTAACAATTAAGGTGTTTGGATAATAATTTAAGAATGTTTTCTTTAATTTATTTTTTATAGACCAGGTGTAAAAAGTATGATTCTCACGATTTTAATGAGCGATAGTGGAGCTCAAAACAAGCCAAAAAATCCAAAAACGCAAAGATCAAAACTTTATTCTTTTCAAAATATGGCTTTTCAAAGTTTAAAAAATTTGGCAACACCGCCCCGCTTTTATAAATCAAGTCGAACGTCGAAAGTTTTTTTGCAAGATTTTACTTATTTACACTTTTTTAAAAGAGATGTTTATTTACATAAAGTTTGAGGGTGCATAAAAGCTGCAGAACCTCCAAAAATATTAGAAAATAATAAAAATAATGTCTTGCAATTTATTTTTATATTAAATTTAAAAATAAATATTTAAGTAAAAAACAATAAATTATTGTTTGGCCTATTTACTAATTTTTTTTGGAAGGTATGCAGCTCCGCAGCTCTTATGTACTAGCCTTCTCCGCGTAAAAATTACGTTTTTTCCTTCTACTTTATTTGGGGTTCTTATTTGTAATTAAAAAAAAACTGTAATACAACAAAATAAAGCTGAATATTTATTTTAAAAACACAAATAATTATGTTTCAAAACAGCACTTTTTTTTTCGCTTGAATAATAGAAAGTATTTAATTATATAAAAAAAGAAACAGCTACATTTGAGTTTAAATGAGTTGCTTAAAATGTCGTCAAGCCTCACTTCGACGAACCCAGTTTTCGCGTACTTTAACTACTCGCCTTCTCTGCCTAATTAATTTAGCCCCACTAAAATTCAGGTGTAAAGCCTGCGCACGTTTGGTGGTGGTAAGGAAATGTAGATTTCCAAGGTCCTGTTAACTGTGGTATTGATATGTTTCTTCGCGGCTAATGTCCTTTTTAAATTTTATACTTTTTTCTGTTGTTTTAAAGTAATGAAAGATTTATTAATTCAAATCTTAAAGTAGCTGAAAAAACACTATCTTACATAATAGAAGTATGAATTCCCCCCCATAAAAGATAACATTGATCTTTTCCTTTGTCTCAAAAACTGGAACAAGTCCTTGAGTTTTTGATGAATACCAGATCGTTGCTCTTGACTATCCAAAGCTTCGGTCTGGCATAATGGTCTTCTTAACAAATTTCATTCTTACTGTCTTCCACCTGCTTTGCTCTTGGGCTCTCCATTTTTCCTTTCTAATAGACTAATATCAGTTACTGTGGATAGTCATTCTTCCAGCTTCTCCAAATTAATGCTGGGATGCCCCAGGGCTCAGTGCTGGCCCCCCACGCTGTTTCTTCTACATTTAAAGTTCTTTTTCTGCCATTCTGGACTCCATTAAAAAGAAGAGTTTTGTCCTTTTTGATCCCACGCTTACAGAAAAGGCTTCTCTTCTTGCCCATCTTGAGCTTTTTAGGGGGATTTCGCTTTTTCTATAGGTATTTTCACGGCTTTTGCTCAGAGGAGTTGGCCAGTATAATTTCCTCTGGTAGCGCCTAGCAAAAAGAATACGTAGTACAACTTTTATTCACCTTTTTACAGTTCAGTGTTTTTTAAATTTTTAACTGGGGAAAACTTTTTTTTTTTTTTTTAGACTGAAAAATTTAAAACTTAGTTCATTAGTAGTCAAATAAATCCCGATGAGCGATTAGGATAAAGTTATCAATTGTTAAGCTTTTCAGGAATAACACCGAAGTTTTATTTTGATATCATCCAGACAAAAATCTGTCTAGTTTTGATACATATTTTTATAAACATTTTTTTTTGTTTGTATTAATTTGTATACTAAAATAAGCTAAGGTCTTTTTTTTCCCCCTTACGGCAATTCTGTTACAGTAATTGAATTGGATTATACTAGTTAGATAAGTTATGCGTGTCTTTGGACATGGACCAAATATTAACTTCCATGGAGAGTTTTATTTACCCAACGGCGGCATTAACGGATTAAATTTTTTTAAAATTATTTAATTTAATAATTATAATTTCTCAATTAAAAATTTTTATAATTGAAATTTTATTACAAAATAAATAATTGATTTTACAACGATAAAAATATTAATTGGGTCGGGGGCGTTCGGTCACAAAAAATAGCTTTTAGGAAATTATGATGATTAAAATAAAAACTTAATAATAATGACATCGTAGCTAAGAAGATATTACATAAAATATTTTAACATACAATCAGTAGAAGAAATAGTTGACACAAAAAAGTAAATTAAAAGCTTTAAAAAAATTGAAACGAAATAAAAGATTTAGATTAAAGGAAAAAATAACAGGAATTATCGCAAATGTTCGAAAGTCCATCCGTTGTTTTCAATGGATTTTAAGGCTGTGTAATGGTTTATTTTTGCCCTGGCCTTATAAATTCTTTGATCAAAAAATTGATGCTATTAGCCGTTACTATGTGGTAATTAGTCATCATGAAGAACACTGATAAAAAAAAATATGTTTTTTTACCACTAAAATATTTTGTGGAAAAAAAATAATTTATTTTTTCATCTATGATCGTTGTCGTCGGCTTAAGATAACTCCCCAGAGAAAAAAATCTGGAGGTGTAAATCCGGAAATCGTTGTGGCCATCTTATAGGCCCATGTGTTCCTACCCAACGGTTTCTAAAGTAAGTTTTTTTATAATCTCCTATTTAAAGAGCGTTATGGGTGGGGGGCCCTCTTGTTGAAAGTAAATCTCTATTAATTCATTTAAATAAACATCATCAAGAATATCAAAAAGGTTTGATTGGATTATGTCCGGATATTTATTCATTTTATTTTTTTTTTTTAAAAGTTGATACGCCAGCTAAGAAGGATTTTAAAAACGTCTCCAAATTAAAATGGGGAGGGGGGAGGGTTTTAAAGTTTGTATGAAACCATTATAATTTTAGATTTTTACATTTTATTACAAACTAATAACAAATAAAATACATTTAACCAAAAACCTTGTTGAAGAACAGTTCGTATCATGCCAATCATGTGGGATTTGGAGGTCAAGTTTTTTTCCCCGTATCTCTTAAGCAAGTGTTACGGAATCTATAAATTCAGCTTCAGATCGAAGTGAGATTAGTCGATGTCTGACCGTTGGAGAAGTCACATCTACTGGAAACCGGGTTCAGCCGATAGTTTCGGCGCTCGCAGGTTTCATTTAAATTTAATTTTATTTTATTTTAAGAAGTAAGCTAAATATATGGGCTTCCGTAATTTTTATTATCGGGGAGAAAATGAGAAGGACGGGACTTGGAAATTAGCTGAAGAAGTTGGAGTTTTATTTATTTTTGTTTTGATTAAATACCCTCTGAAGAGTGGCCGTCCACTGGAAGGTATTTTCGGCCCCCAGACTTCAAAAGAAAATCGAAAACTCTGGTTTACAGGAAACGAAACAGCTTGGCCGACACCTTGAATTCGTCAGGCTTTTCGGCGCTCTGTTTCCTCAGGAGTATAAGAGATTTTGAGGGAAGAACTGAGGCGGCTATCACCTTAAACGCGGAAGTACCGTCTTCTTGGTCCCAAAAGAGCTTTAGGTTATTTTGGATTGACCGCCGTGGAGGGCTGCGGTCGGAAGCTTGTCGAAAGGAAGCCCAGGGATACAGAGAGGATTACCACAGAGTTTGGCATCAGGCCGAGGTTGTTCTGGGGAATGTGAGCACTCGAAAGTGCTAGGAAGAAAGATTGTGCAAGGGAAACTAAGGCCGTGGGCGGCCGTGAATTATTTCTTCAAGAAACGATGTTGAAGGGCAAAACAAATGCTTTGCACAACAAGTGGATAGTTGGTCGAGGTCAGCCTGAAGAGATAAGAGCACCTGGAGGTGCAGGGAGAAGTTTTTGGAAGAAGGAGACTTAGGCTGTGGTCGGTCATCATTTTATCCTATGCAGAGGTGTAAAAGAAGCTATAAGTAAGCTTCCCACCAAGTTTCAGGGTTGGTCGAACTCGGCCCACGAAGTTAAAGCACATGGAGATACTTGACGAAGAAGGTGGCCAGGAAGTACCAAGGCTGTGGTCGACTAACGTTTATTTTTATACAGAAAGGTTGGGTAAAAAAAGTTTTTGGGTGGGGAAATTAATGACGGGGGAAAGACGCCCAGAATATACCGGGCAAGGGTCAGCCAATTATTTTGACTTAGGATTCTAGAAGAAGGAGTAAGAAAAACTTTCCACTAAGTTTTAACCTTGGTCGAGGCTGGCCTGGAGATTTACAGTACCTTGAGGTGCCCGTTGAAGAAATCGCCCAAGAACATTGTTTAGGACGGCCGGCCGAGGGTTAAAAATTATGGAACCCAACGCCTGGTGATGCCGGCCTGGGCGAAAATAGGTGATCCAACGCTTCATCGGTCATGGGGAGCAGGAGTCCCATTTCCGACAATAGAGCTAGCTGATGTATCAGAAAGGATGCGGAGGCTTAGCAAGCGTAACATCCCTCTGGGCCTTACGCATTTCCGCAATTCTATCAAGAAGAGCGAATATAACACCATGCGTTTGACCGATGGAGACACGAGCGTTTTTTTTTTAATTTAAAAGACATGACACCCTTATTACTTTTTTAAGAGTACTAACAATTTCGGAAATACCATATAAAAGTGTTGAAAATGGGACACCTTGAATATCACAAGTAAGTTAAAACATGACTACAACACTGGGTTATTAAAATGACTCAATCTATAGTTGGATTAATATAGATTAAAATTCGGTTCCCTTTGAAAAGAAAAAATATAAAAAAGTTGGTTTGATTCTTACTGGCGGCTCCATTTGCTTTTTATATGAATTATTTTTACAGACACGTGCGGGAAGCGGCACATTATAAAAAGGAAAATCAAATTTTTTTAGCTTCTTTTTATGTTTTTTTTTCCTTTTAAAAGATTCCAATTTTAATTCTTATACTGATCCAATTCTACAACCCCGTCATCTAACCTTTCATATTCGTTGTTGTAATCATGTTCATAAAGGTACTTTAATGTAAATAACTATTAGAACACTTAAACAGATTTGTTATCGCACGTACCTATTCATAAAGGCTGTTCCATTGTTGCAAATAAATTCATATCCTAATGTACGTTGGGAACGTTTAAAATAAAAAGGAATAACAAAACTTTAACTCGGTTTTTATTTTAAAATATTTCTTTTTTGTTGGGAAGCATTTGCAGTAATTTTGATTCAAAACCCCCATAAAAAGGATAAACTTTTCAATTTAAAAAAACAAAAATTAAAAAGCTTTGGTAAAAAAAAATATTTTATTTCAAAAAAAAAACTGGGGCCCGATATTTTATTTAGAAAAAAAAACAAATTTTTGGGTTTAATGTGAATAAAAATACGTTTTGCTTATTTGAAAATTGGGTTTAGGCAAAATCGATAGACAATTTTTAAAATTTAATCTGATCTTTAGAAGTTTTGCAGTTGTAACAGGTAATTTTTATATTATTTAATAATAAAAACCGTAATTAAAAAAAAAGCATTTAATTAAGTGCTGAAAATAACCTCGCTAAACAACTTGACAATGCCTCAGGTTGTAATAAAATTTATTAATAACATTTTGGAGCGTAACTAAAGTTATCAATTCACATTCGGTCCTAATCCTGCTTTTAAGTACATAAATATTTTCCGGTTTTGTTGTAAACACTTTATTTTTCAAATGACCCCAGAGGAAATAGTCCAAGGGCGTAAGGTCAGGGATTCCGGCCATTCTATTTGACCTCTTCTGCCAATCCACCTTTGGGAAAGTGGCCTTACGTTTATACCAAAATGTGCAGGGGCCCATCTTGCTGAACCCATGTTGATTGAAAATTATGATCTTTTCTTATTATTATTTCCGGTAATATTTGATCTTCTTACGTTTGCAAATAGTGATCTAAATTTAAATTTCCCCTTTACAAAAAATGGGCCTATTTTTTTTTGAATTATACCGCCCAAACGTTGACCGTCTCGATATTGGGTGCGATTCTTTTTATTCAGTGGGGGATTTTCATCTGCCTAGTATTTTTTTTTTGATTTTGTTTCCATATTTTCAACATAACTTCAATAAAATTTAATTCGGCAGTTAAAATCATTCTCAAATAACTTAATAATGTAATTTTAAGGAATAAAATTTGTTAAAAATAAAGACATTCCAAAGATATAATAATAATAATAATAATAATAATAATAATAATAATAATAATAATAATAATAATAAAAGGGTTTTTTATTCAAAAAAAAAAAATATTCTAAATTTACAATAAAAAAATTTTTGAATAAAGGGCTACATCAGCTTGCCCCATATTGAAGCAGCTGCTATAGCCCAAAAAACAGGTAAATATAAAACTATTTTCATTCCATTAAAATAAGAAAACCTATTACCAAGCTTAAAAACTAAATTAAAAATAAAAAAATCTATTATCCAACAAAAAATGGTAAGAAAACTAAAAAAAAGTGGTAAATAGAAAAGAAATAAAAAGACGAAGATAAAGAAAGAGAAGGAAAAGGATAGACAAAGAGAAAAAAAAAAGAATTAAAGGGAGAAGGAGGAAGGGGGAGGTTAATACGGGTGTAATGTATTATAATTTGTCAAAAAAAGTGGATCGCATTTCTTTTTTTAAACGAGGCTACTGACGAGGAAAATTCCTAACCTTAAATTTATTTATTAGCAAAGCAATTTGGTGAATGATTTTTTTAAATATTTCTCATTATGTAGGATTTAAGTAAATTTAACCTACGAATATTTAAATTATAAATATCAGTCCTGTATTTTATTTTTTGACACAAGAAGGAGAGCTTTTAAATTTTAAAATTTTGTTAAAAAACACCAAGCCACCCCAATTGGGTAATTTGTGTGAAATTTTTTGCCTACGTCTGATTCCAAATATCAGTCTGAGGCAAAATTTTGAGCTCTCTGAATTCTTTTTATATTCAGACTATCCAAAAAGGGACCGTACAAATGATCAGCAAAATTAAAAATGAGATAATACCAGCCTTCACAAAGCATGGCTTTAGTTTTTCTGAAAGATAAAATCTTGGAGTAAATTATTTTTAACATTGAATATGCCCTTCTTAAACATAAAGTAGTATGTTCATTAAATTTTAATTTGTTATCTATAGTTAGGCCTAAGTTTTACAGAGGTTTTAAACGGAATTATATTGTCACCTAGTTTAAGTCTAATAGTTTCCTGCAATTGGTTTCGGGCCCCATCGTTGCAAAAAGATAGCGGTTGATTTAGTTGGATTTATCTTTAACAAATGATCCTCCGAGCGCCGCAAAGTTTATTTAAGAATATTTATTTGATTGGTCATAATTTCGGCAAGACTTGGCTTAAATGAAGCATATATCTGAGTATCATTGCATAAAGATGATATTTACATGATAGGTAACAGACGGCAACGCCATCTATCTGACCAAAGGGCGAAGATACTCCTCTCAACTTACAGAGATTTTTACCTTTGACTAGCTTTTCTGGTGGTCTGATATAGATCGAAACCGGTCACAAGATGTCGTTAGGTGAAATCTCACAAAGTTATTAAGAAATTAACTACACAAAGATTTTTCTTTTTTGGGGATTTAACTAAGTTGGAAGTATAAATATTAAATAAAAGTGGACCAAGTATACTGCTCTGGGTCCCCCCATTTGACAGCTAATAATTCAAACACGTTCCCGTCCAGAAAAACCCGTTTCTATCCGAAAAAAAAGAAGAAATTAATGCAGATGCAGACTGCTCAAAACCTATGTTTTTTTAAAAAGATCCCATAAGTTGTGATCAATCATATCAAATGCCTTGGTGTAATCTAACAGCACCAAAACAGTTACCTCCCCCCTCTAATGCGGGAACTACATCATCCATAATTTTCAGAAAGTGGGAGTGGAGCAACCAAACCCCACTTAAAACCCCGATTGTTTAGGCGGAAAAATTGAAACCATTTAAAAAACAGGGATCTTATCTTATATTATTATATAAAGGGTATTCCAATAAAGGTTTTTGGGGAAAAAAATTTTTTGCTACCCCTTTTTTTTTCTCAATTTTTTTAATTGATTTATTGCATTGTAAATTCAGTACAATTTTTTTAAAATGGAGCGCTATACTGTCGAAGAACGTGTTTACATTATAAAAAATATTTTTTTAAAAAGGGTCTTCTGTGAGAGCCAGATATCGGAATTGGGGGTTTCTTTGGTGTAAAAATCGTCCCCCGAAGGAACCATTCGCAAAATAATTTTATAAATTTGAAACTACCAGATCTGTGAAAGATATTAAAAAAAAATAGGAAATCCAGCTCGTTCCGTTGAGAATATTCAAAATTTGGGAAAAGGGGCTGAAAATCCACAAATGTCTGTTGAAAACTTCCCCCAAAATTTGGGGCGGCAGAACTTCAACGGGGGGAAATTTTTAAAAAAAATTTTGGTCTGCATCCTTAAAATTCAAAAAAACCCCGGAGCTAAAGCCATCGATCATAGACAAAGTCGTGTTTTTTTTTTTGGATCCTTAAAAAGGGAAAGGGAGAGGACAATAATTTTTTTAAAAAATCATTTTTAGTGACGAGGCTCACTTCCATTTAAACAGTTACGTAAAAACAAAATTTGTATCTGGGGGGGAAAGAAAAAACCCAGACAGATTCACGAAAAAACCCAAAGCACGCCCAACGTGTAACAGTTTGGTGCGGTTTTGGGGGGGGTATAATTGGTCCGTATTTCTTTAAAAAAAAAGACGAACAAATTTTACAGTAAACGGAGAGCGATACCAAAAAAATTTTTGTTTTTTTTGGGGGGGAGATAATGGAGATGGATTTTATAAAAAAATTTTCCCAAAAAGATGGGGGAATGCCATAAAGCAAGAAAAATTGGATTTTTGCAAAAGGTTTGAAAGGAGGATTATCTCAAGGAAAAGGGGACGTAAATTGGCCACCGATTTACTTGACGCCGCAAATTTTTTTTTGGGGGGCTATCTAAAAGCAAAGTTTTCGAAAACAATCCCCAACCATTAAAAAAATTTAAACAAAAATTTCCCCAAAAACCCTCACATAACCCAAAAAAAGTGAGAAGAAAGGAAAATTTCAAAAAAAATTGTGTGCTGTCAGAGAAGTCGTGGTGGTATTTAGCAGATATTGTATTCCCAAAGATAATTTTACACTGTTTAGCTACGAAGTTTTAAAAAAAACTTCAAATATTTTTTTAAAAAATTTCATTTTATTCGTTACCAACATTCAAACCTCTTTTTGGAACACCCTTTTTAAAAAACCCAAACCCCGGTTGGGGCCACTTTACGTAATGACAGAGTTGGTTCTTCTACAAAATGCAGCACAATTTCCAAACTCTTTTCTTTATAGACGTAGACGAACTTTACAAGTACCATTTTGGTCAAACCTCTAAATAGTCCTGATCACTTTAGATTTGAAAATAGGAGGGCGGTCCGGAAACGTATCATTAAAAAGATGTTTTGTTTCATTAAAGGATCGTTGGCGATCTTCGAATCTTCTGATCATCAAAAGGGTAATACGTTCTCTTTCAGTTAGGGACATAATTTAAAACAAATATTAAATTCAAGTAATAAAGTAACTTCATTTGGCAGTGTCAAAAATAACTGTAATGTAAATGTTAGTAGTGTCTTACAGGTACAAAAGGTGAAATAATAGATAATCTAGGAGCAAAAGTTAAAAATCTTAATAATACCTTATATCTTTTTAACTGATGAATTTAGGTATATGACATGAAGCAGGAACTGTGGCTAAAATTTTGCGTAGATTCAGAAAGTAAATTAAAAATAATACTATTTCTTTAAAAAAAAACACAACATGGGTTTATTTCGTGATTGTGAAGCACCCTGTATACTTGCAATATATTTTTTAAGGATTTAATTAATTAAAACACTTTAAATTAATAATTAATAAATTATAAATTATATTAATTGATACCTCCTGTTAAATAAAAATATCTAATGTACCAAGAAAATAACATGAAATATCCAATATTCGAAACATTAATTAAGAGCTAAATTGGTTTTGATTATAAGCCGCACGAAAGGGATCAAACGCAGGAGCAAAACGTTTTAAGAAAATGTTATTTGGAATTGGAATATTAAAAGGGAACATATTGGTGAAAGCAAAATTAAAGAAAATTCAATATTAGCTACCAAAAAAATCATTTAAAATAACCAGCAGGCATTATTTAGCTTTAAGGGTCTTTATTTACTTTTGGCGTATTCTGCACAATTTGTTCAGTTTAATAGGACAATTTAAATCACAACGTTTTAAACATAAATGGCGGGTAATACTTTAAAAAAAGGGAAAAAATGTGTATAAGCTATCTTTTAATTTTTTTCCATAATTACTTAATTAAGGGGCCCTGATGCATAAGGGGGGATATAGCCTTACCACTTTTTAAAATCTCACCAGCTAGGTTTGTTGTGATTAAAAATACGTTCTTTTTCCTGTTTTATTTTTATTTACGTGGGTGCTTCAAAAAGTGTTTTATTAAATTGTGAAGATTTATCGTTTTTTTTAACTATATCAGCCATATTAAAAGATTTTTTAGTTTTGCTCGTGCCAAATTAAAGGTCTTCGAGGCGTGGTGGCATTGTGCGACCAGGCGAAACGTTTGCAAAATTTCTTAAGAAATACAAATGACAAACGAATATACTCCCGAATTAAAAATATTGAACCTTTCTATACTTCAAGTCCAAAATTTCTGTCAATGACGCATCGCTCGCTTTTAGAGTGCCCCGGGTTGTGTGGGGTCAGGGGAATCAATTCCAGTGGCGTATGCATTTTAGAAAAATAAATGATAAAATTTCGTCAAAACATGAAAATATTTTTTACAAGGAAAAGTTATTTTCTCACATTTTCATCAACCCTTTAAATTAGTATAAGCCTATATTATTTTGGTATTATTCGGATTAATGAAAAATGTAATTTTTTTGCTTAGTTTTGACACCTCCTATTTTGAGGTCATAGAACACAAAATTTGGCGATTTTTGAACGTTTTTCCAAAAAAAAAAAACATTTTTTACTTTAATTTTATTCTTGATTTTTATTTGCTACATGAAAAAAATAATAAAATTTTAGTCTTAACATAAATTAAAAAGATGCAAAAGCAGAACGATAGACAATCCAAGTTACACCGACTTGCCAATTCACCACCGATCTTGCAATCTCAATATTAAATACGATATTTACACGCATTGCTTCATCAAAAATATCCACTATATAAGGAACACGAAAGCTCTGAGATCATCAGCTTATAGAATCCAATAACTATTTCGGGTCTTTCGTGTTCCATATTTAGGATTTCCATATCGAGAATATTTTTGATCAAACATTGCGGGTCGAGCGAAGCAAGGTTCGCATACCTTATAAAAATGCCATAAAGAAAACTATTACAACCTGGTAACAGGTCAACATTTTTAAATTTCGAGTTGAATTCGGACGTAAACGTTTTACCTACTTTTATTGAAAATTAAGGTTTTTTCCTTTCTTTTTAAATGTTTTTTTTTAATATTAACATAGTATGAGTTTTTAAATATGTTTTCTTCAAATGACAGAATTTAAAGGAATATGTCGTAAAATGGAATTAAACAATTAAATTATTATTTTTTAAATACTATAAGAGGCATCCAAAAACAGCTTCTATTCATGTTTAACAATCGAAAGTAAAAGTGTGCAAAAAAATAGCGAAAAATCGCATTTTCCAGTATCCGCATAATTACTAATATTGATTTTTTTGACTTTTAAAACTCTGAATACCGTACGCGAATTAATTTTGTTAAAGTTGCACATATCTCTGCAGCATCCAAAGTGGTTAGTTCTGGATTTCGTTCCCGAATCCCATGGTAAACATTTTTAACCATTATTCGTTCTTTTAACGTTAACTGAGTTTTTTTTGTAGGCGGATAACTAGTTAAAGGTTGGTTAATATTCATAGTTTACAGAATTAAAAGCACTAACAACACTAAATCTTTATATACAATTATATACACTAAATAAGATAAACTATTATAAAATTGGCACAAAACAATATCTATATACTACAATTATTAGAAATTTGTAATATTTAGAAAATATTCTGTTATCAATTAAAATTTAAACTTACAAAATCTGTCCATAATCAATAATAACTAAATAAAATCATCGAACAGCACGAAAACCCTGTCGATACGCTTATTTTCAAGTCTTTTTCAAGTTGTAAACTAAGGAATGTGTGTTGCCATTTTATTGTCTTCCCGATAACAATGATTTCAATACATATTGTGTTATTTTAAGTGCGATCGCAGGCTGGTGATTTATTCTTGCGAATTATGACAACGTGCGATGAAACTTTTTGACCGGTTCACTGTTATTTGAGCGGAAAATATATCATAGGCTTAAAAATCATTTACTAGTGTTAGATTTTTTATTCAGCCGCTCAGTGGTTGGGTGGCCGGTATTAAATGAGTCACTGACAGAAATTTTGGACTTTAGGTATAGTAAAAATGTTTAGTTTACCTGCTTACATACCGAAATTAAAGTTTCTACTTCCTTGAGAATTGCACCATAATTTTAATGATCTTAGAAACCAGGTGACATTACTTTCTTTTTTTTACAGGTAAAAAAGAATACCCATATGAATTTACAAACCAAATCTTATACCTTTATGTAAAACAATAACGAAGTTATAATGGGGGAAAACATGCTAAAACTTTTGTTTAATATACGCACATTCGTCTATAAAAGACAAAAAAAAAAAAATAAAAAGGCCTCTCCATTTATATTAATTATAAAGTAAATTCTTGGTTAAGTCAATCTCAATCTTTACCTTTATACGTTTTAATAACAAAAATATAACCATTTTTTTTTGCAGGAGAGTTCATATTTCTGCGACTACTTTATCATTCCTAAATGGAGAGTTCGAGGTTGAACCGGCGTATGGCGAGAAAAGAGATGAAGCTCTCCGAATAGCGGGATTAAAAACGTATTTTATTGTAAAAGTCCTTAAACCGGTAAGTCATGCATCCTTAATTTTTTATTTTGATCTAAGAACTTTTTAGGGATTTTTATACGAAAAAATCCTTTTTGTTTGTATATTCAGCCTTTTTTATACATATTTTTATTTATTTATTTATTTATTTATTTACGTATTGGACATTTACAAGGATTACAAGTATAGATAAATATAATACTAAACACTAATTATCTACTAACTAACTCACTAAAATAACCTTCTTGGCTACAGTTTTAAACGTGCTCAAAGAAATGTCAAAGAAGTCCAACTGATCGTAAAACTTATTAACATTCCTAGCTATTCTATTTGTAGCACTGTACTGCAAGTAATACGTGCGACAGTAGGGTACATGTAAAAGGGCTTGACTGCGAGTCTGACGAGTTGGTACTCGAATAGCAAAAGCTTCCAGACTTTTTGGACATCTTATAAAGTTGTTCAGTGATTTGAACGCGAAACAGACATCGTAGTACTCCCTTCTACATGCAAGTGTGGAGAGGTCCAAATATGACATAGTCTGATCATTTGTTAGCTGAATACCATTTCTTAAAAGTATAAAACGTGCAATTTTTATAAATTTATGTTGCACATTCTCGAGCCTATTAATGTATGTTTGATAGTATGGTGACCAGACAATACTTGAACACTCCAGAACAGATCTAACAAATGAAATATACAAAGTTTTAAAGGCACAAATGTTGTGAAAGTCTTTACAGGATCTCTTAATAAATCCCAACATTCTGTTTGCCTTACAAATTATATTTTCAATATGATTCGAAAACAATAACTTTGCATCCAAATACACCCCTAAGTCTTTGACTAAAGAAACTTCTCTAAGTTTAACATTATTAATGTAGTACTGACAGGGAAACATTTTCTTTGTTCTGTTGAATCTCATAAAGCAGCATTTATCAGTGTTAAGAGCCATATCATTCAGTTGACACCAAGAAAAGACCGTATTGATGTCGTTTTGTAAGGATATCACGTCCTGAACAGATGTAACTCGTGTGTACAACTTCATGTCGTCGGCAAACAGTAAGTATTCTGAAGACAACATACTACCTAGGTCGTTAATAAAAAGACTGAATAAAAGAGGTCCAAGGTGAGATCCCTGTTTAACTCCCGACGTAACCATGAAGGATTCAGAGAGATGACCGTCGATTTTAACGAGTTGTTCTCTATCAGATAGATAAGACTCCAACCACAATAGTAGTGTTCCGGTAATGCCATATCCTGCCAGTTTTGAAAGTAAAATGCCGTGATTAACGTTATCGAACGCCTTACTAAAGTCTGTATATATGGAATGAGTTTCAGCTCCTTCTTCGAAGGATTTATTTATAAAGTTGGTATAAACGAATAGGTTTGTATCGACTTGACGCCCAAGAACAAATCCATGTTGTTGAAAAACTATCATATCTTAAAACTTGCTGGATAGTTCACCTTCGATAAAGTATTCGAAAAGCTTAGGAATACCCGATAAAATTGTAATTGGTCGATGGCGAGGGAACGCCTAGGACGAAACTCTTTAATTGCAGTTCCCTCCGGCCATAGGTTAGGATCAAGCAGGCCTTTAATAAGCGATTCCTTAACACCAATCTTAAAGGAAGCAACGTCGTCGTTCGATCCAAAACAACACACCTAACATCAGAAATACATAGCTGGTTGTTCATAAAGTCCAGTATTTGCTCTTCGGATGTATTTGGATTACATCTACCAAGATACAGCCATTGTCGCCTTTCAGCTGCCAAGAGTGGTCCATTGCTTTTTCCAGTACCAATAATAACTGGTGGTTGGCCGTCACGTTTTGTCGAGTTAGCTGATTTGTTGGCTTCTGAAGGAGGTCGTGGATTTTGCTGTCTCTGAGAACCCGACGGCAACCGTTCCAAGACCAAACGCGTGCCCGAGCTGGGCCTCAGTCCGGGCTGTCTGTGAGGTTGAGGTTTTATAAAGGATTAAAGACGTAAATTGTTTCTTAAGTTCCAATAAAGCTTTAAAATTTAATATATAGTGATAAAAAACTAACAGTTTATTGACAAAGACTATTTACAGCTTTTCTTAAGATTATAAAAATAATAAATATTTGTTAATTATGTTTTCTATAAAAAAGCCAATTCATATTTTCCTAATTATTTACTCTTTTTTGGCGAAACAAAGTAAATAATAGGTTTTAAAACTTAAGAAAAAAATAACGCTTCTAAGTGTGCAGTTCTAAAAATATTTTGTAAAACCATATTTTACGAATTCGGATTATCTTTATTTTTATACTTACAAATTGCAACTACGATAGAAATGATACTTTATAATCCAGATAATAAATCAAGCGTCAAAGATTTTAGCACAGTGGTGTGCATGTTGCGAAACATAAAAATGTATTAAAATTTGAAATTCATTTTTGTAAGATATCCTAAATAGTAATAATTAAATGTCTTATAAATGTCCCTCAGGGTTATCTTAAGAATAACATATCAAAAAATTATGAAGATCAAACAATCAAAACTTTATGCCAAAATGCAATTAAAATTTATGTCCGTTTTTGGATACCACACCCTATGGTTCTGAAAAAAAATATTTATTTAACTATTTTTAAAAAATGTCAGAAGTCAATGTCAGTTATACTTCAAGTCCAAAATTTCTGTCAATGACGCATCGCTCGCCTTTAGAGTCTCCCGGGTTGTGTGGGGTCAGAGGAATCAATTCCAGTGGCGTGTGCATTTCAGAAAATAAATGATAAAATTTCGTCAAAACATGAAAATATTTTTTACAAGCAAAAGTTATTTTCTCACATTTTCATCAACCCTTTAAATTAGTAACAAGCCTATATTATTTTGGTATTATTCGGATTAATAAAAAATTTAATTTTTTTGCTTAATTTTGCACACCTCCTATTTTGAGGTCATAGAACACAAACTTGAGTTTTTTGGCGATTTCTCAACGTTTTTCCAAAAAAACATTTTTTACTTTAATTTTACCTTCCTCGATTTTATTTTGCTACATGAAAAAAATAATAAAATTTCAGTTTTAACATAAATTAAAAAAGATGTAAAAACAGAACGATAGACAATCCAAGTTACACCGACTTTCCAATTCACCACCGATCTTGCAGATTCAATATTAAATACGATATTTTCACGCATTGCTTTATCGAAAATATCCACTATATAAGGAACACGAAAGCCCTGAGATCATCAGCTTGTAGAATCCAATAACTATTTCGGGTCTTTCGAGCTCCATATTTAGGATTTCCATATCGAGGATATTTTTACATTACGGGCCGAGTGAAGCAAGGTTCGCATACCTTATAAAAATTTCATAAAGAAAACTATTACAACTTGGCAACAGGTCAACATTTTTAGAATTTCGAGTTGAATTCGGACGTAAACGTTTTACCTATTTTTTATTGAAAATTAAGGTTTTTTCCGTACTTTTTGAGTGATTTTTTTTAAATATTAAAATAGTATGAGTTTTTTAAATATGTTTTCGTGCAAATGACATAATTTTAAAAAAATATGTCGTAAAATGGAATTAAACAATTTAATTATTATATTTTTGAAATACTATATGAGGCGGCCAAAAAAACAGCTTCTGATTCATGTTTAACAATCGGAAAGTAGAGAGTGTGCAAAAAATCGCATTTTCTAGTATCCGAATAATTACTAATATTGTTTATTTGCCTTTTAAAACTCTGAATACCGTACGCGAAAAAACTTTTGTTAAAGTTGCACATATCTCTGCAGCATCCAAAGTGGTTAGTTTTGGATTTCGTTCCCGAATCCCATGGTAAACATTTTTAACCATTATTCGTTCTTTTAACGTTAAAGGTTGGTTCATATTCATAGTTTACTGAATTAAAAGCACTTAACAACACTAAATCTTTATATACAATTATATACACTAAATAAGATAAACTATAATAAAATTGGCACAAAACAATATCTATATACTACTATTACTAGAAATTTATAATATTTAGAAAATATCCTGTGTAGCAATTAAAATTTAAACTTACAAAATCTGTCCATAATCAATAATAACTAAATAAAATCATCGAACAGCACGAAAACCCTGTCGATACGCTTATTTTCAAGTCTCTTCAAGTTGTAAACTAAGGAATGTGTGTTGCCACATTTATTGTCTTCTCGATAAGTTCGATAACAATGATTTCAATACATATTGGCGTGCTATTTTAAGTGCGATCGCTGGCTGGTAACTTATTTTCGCGAATTATGACAACGTGGCGATGAAACTTTTGGCCGGTTCACTGTTATTGAAGCGGAAAAGTATATCATAGGCTTAAAAATCATTTGCTAGTGTTAGATTTTTATTTAGCCGCTTCGTCGGTTGGGTGGCCGGTATTAAATGAGTCACTGACAGAAATTTTGGACTTTAGGTATAGTAAAACACATTTTTTTAGTTATCTGTTTTGAGTAATACAATAAAATAATTTATGTGCTACACTCGTCCGATGATAACCAATAAGTTTGAAATAACATATATATCTTATAACGGGTTGCCAATGTTTTCAAGTAAGTTTATTTTCTATTTTAATATAATTTCATAAAAATAATTATTTTATTATAGTACTTAAAAACAAATCAATTTTATAAAGAATAAAATCTTTTGGTAAAATTTTACTTTACGGACACCACGCCGATTTTCATGAATTTTTGCATACGGGGGTTTTTTGGAGCGCTGATCACGAATCTAAAATTAGTTTTTTCCGGCAACCTCTGGTTTTTGAGTTATGAGGCCTCCAAGTGAACTAACCTCAAAATTCTCCCTTCTTGAAACTGATTACCAACAAATGGGAACATACACTGATTAGGCACTTATATATTAAACAAATACACTGAAATTTACAATAATTTATTGTTTATTTTAGGTAAAATTATCTTAAATAAATCCACTTTTTTGTACCTTGTAAGAAGATATGTGATGTATAACTGGTTGTCTGATTTATAATTAAGTTGTCAAGATATAAAAAACTGGATTTATTTGAGGTGTTTTTTACTAAAAATAAGCAATAAACTTTTGTAAATTTTAGTGTATTCGTTTAATATATCAGTGTATGTTCCTTTTTGGTGGTAATCAGTTTCAAGAAGGAGGAATTTTGGAAAAATGTTCATTTTAAGGTTAGTCCACTTGGAGGCCTCATAACTCAAAAACCAGAGGTTGCCGGAAAAAACTAATTTTAGATTCGTGATTAGCGCCCCAAAAAACCCCCGTATGCAAAAATTCATGAAAATCGGCGTGGTGTCCGTAAAGTAAAATATTACCAATCTTTTTATGTCTTTATAGGGTTTTGTGCCTTTTAGGTACCATCGATTTTTAATTTTTTTAAATTTTCACATAAAGCTTATCTTTATTAGAGTAGTTTTCAATAAAAAAAATTTGGATGAACTAGGTTTTAATTTTTTATTTCCATTTTAAAATTTAAAATTACCATTAATTTTCTCCATATAATGCGAAAACTCCCCTTGATGACAAGAAAGGTCAAGAAAATATTTTTGAGGTTAAATTTAAACATTTATATAAAAGCGTGCAGTGTTGCCAAGTTGGAGTTTTTTTTGGTAATTGTCTAGAAAGTTGCCTCCACTCCGATTTTGACCAAATTTGGTATACGGGGGTTTTTTGGGGCGATGATCACGAATTTAAAAACAATTTTTTGGCAACGTTTTGTTTTCTAGATATTCATCATCAAAGTTGAAAATCAAACTAACCTTATTTTGGCTCTTCCTCCTTGTTGCACATAATTTTTAATTTATACATTATATTGGTATACAATATTTTATAAACACCTTTTAAAAGCTTGTTTTTATATTTATTTTACACCTTTCTTCCATTTAATTGCAAACCTCCACTTTCAAACCCCGCTTACGCCGGAACCATGTATACAGTAGGGATTTTATTAGCAAAAATGGCTGCGACCTTTGAAATTAAAACTTCATAATTTAATGATAAAAAGGTGAGAATAAATAAAAAAAATGGGTGTTTGTAAATTATTGCGGGCCAATTTAGTGTAACAATGATCAATTGTGTGCAAAAAGAAGGAGGAATATAGTAAAAATACGGTTAGTTTGATTTTCAACTTTAATGATGAATATCTCAGAAACGAAACGTTGCCGAAAAAAATTGTTTTTAGATTCCTGATCAGCGCCCCAAAAAAAACCTCGTATACCAAATTTGGTCAAAATCGGAGACGAGGCAAATTTGTAGACAATTGCCGTCTTTACTAATACATCTCTTCATTTTTACGTCTAAAATATAATTGGGAAAAATAAAAAGCAGCTTTGCTAACCAACACTAACCATGACCGACCTTTTAAACAAATTCAAAAGCCCTTAGTTCTGGTCGGTCATGGTTAATTCTGGTAAGTTAAAGCGGCTTTTTATTTTTTTCAATTAATTTTCAGGCGTAAAAACTTGCTGACCCAAATTTATTAAATCCGGCAACACTGTTGATACTTATTTTGAATTTGAAAGTGACAAAAATGTCAGTGTCAATATAGAAAGAATGTATTTGTATGCATTTAAATACGCAAAATAAAAATTTTAAAATTAGTTTTTTACTAGAAAAATATTAACCATCCAACGATTTTTTTTATAAATCGTATTTTTAAAAGGTAAGCTTTTGGTACCTAAAAGGCAACAGACCCTCCTTATATGTTTTTTGTTACTATTATTGCGAGAGCAGACTAGCTTCCCATAATAATCTATAAAAAAGTGTAATTTTTAAATAATAATATAAAAATATCTTTATTCTGGAAAAGGGCACATAATTTCTCTTTTAATTTTAATTTAAAAAAAAATAATAATAAGAAATGTATATTTTTTAAATTTATTTGCTATACTTATTCCTTCTATTTTGGCCTTATATTCTCATTATAAAATTAAAATTATTTATCTTTAATTCCACAAAGGAATAGATATTCCGGCCTCCATTGGCAATGATTAATATAGTCTTTTAAGTCCGTCATTTCCAAACACTAATCAAAAGACATTGTTTGTATTTACAGACACTTTCTCCTATCTCTTGTTTACACATTATTCACAACTGTAAAGTTGTCGGGAGCTTTTTCGAATTGTAATTTAATGGTTTCTTTTGTCTTGTTTACTAAAGTGTTTATGAAATCAACATAACATTATTTATTATTTTTCTTAATATTAAATTAATTTTGAAATTTTGTAAGTTGACGCATTTAAATATTTGATTTAGAAATAAAACACCAGATTAGTTTTTAAATACAGGGTGTTTCAACAAGAGTTGGATATTGGTGATAAATAAAAGAAATGTTTAATAACGTAAAAAAATAGTTATTTGTGCAACTAGTTGGAAAAGCACTAGTTATCGTAACGAGCAAAATGCTAGTTATGAAAAATAGTGTTTCCCAACGCAATTTACATAATATTTTTTTCTAATTTAGAATATAATATAATTCTTTTTATTTTTTTCTTATTTTGACATTTAAAGTGATACTTTTCAAAATTCATTGAGGTTGTCAAATATCTTACTTTTCATCACCAGTTGCGAAAAATTTGACTTTTCGTAACTAGTTATAAAAATTGAGATATTTGACAAGGTTTTTTTTTTATCTTGGGACAGTCCACGAAGGCTGATGCCTAAGTACTAACGTACCGTGGGTGTCTTCAGTGTGGTAAGAGAGAGGTTGTTCACACGGGACTTAAATTTTTGGAGATTGGGAGGAGAAGGAAAAACTTCTGCGGGCAGCAGGTTCCATTGTCTTGACACTCTAGGGATGAAGAAACGAAGAAAGCGGGAAGTTCGGGGCCTCTCTAACTGAACTGTAAAAGGATGCATAAAAGTTGCACTACGGGTTGCTCTGTTGGGAGCTGCCAGAGAAGGAATTATACTGGCCAACTCCTCTGAGCAGAAGCCGTGAAAATACCTATAGAAGAGCGACAGATCCCCTACAGCTCGACGGTGGGCAAGAAGAGGAAGCCTTTCTGTAAGCGTTGGATCATTAATAGACGTCAATGAGTTTTAAAAAGTGTCACTTTAAACGTCAAAATTAGAAAAAAATGTTTACTGCAAGAGGAAGTATCAATCTTTACAATTACACGTGGATTACAAGGTCTGTCAAGTGACCACCACAACTTTCCTGGCAGGATAAAATTCTTGAGTTGTTTTAAATCCTGGAGATCCAGTTTTTAATGGCCTGAATGGTCTTTATGGCTAAAATTCCATTGGTCTAAACTTTAGATTTGTGGGTATTTTAAGTTCCAAGATAAAATACAGCTTAATTATTGGTTTTTAAGTATTTCAGATCACTCAGTATAAACTTACATGTGCAAAATTCCAGATGGCGAATCCAATACAGCGAACTAAAAATCTCATCCGATTTATGCCAGATTTGATACATACCTAGCCATTTTAAGGAGGGTGGTAACGTTTTAAAATTTTTATATGATTTTCTAAATGGAAAACCTTTTAAGAATATTGTGGAAAAATTTGAGAGAAATTGAAACTAACGAAAATACAGTGGTAAGAAGTAAACCGATAAACTCGCTTATAAACTTTACTTCAAATTTTTTAGTGTTTTTTTTTACATACTATTTCTGTACGTAATAATTTACGAGGTAACGCAAAAGAGTTTATTTTTTAAATTTGTTAATATTTTTAATTTTTTAGTAACAAATTAGCCAATTTTTTTCCCAAAAATAAAGTTTTTTACTTTAAAGTGTTCCCAAAAAGAGAAAATTTAAAATTTCAAAAAACCCTCCCACCGTTACCTGGGGAAAGAGATTATCTAACGAATTTTTTTTTACTTCAGATGGATCTAGCACCTAGTTATGAGAGGCCCCCCAATTCTACTTTGTTCCGAGACTCTTGCAAATAATTACTGCTTGCCGTATTTTGTAATATTTCTTCATAAAAATGTTACTTAATTTTTTACTTGTTATACTTTAATGTAGCATTAGTTTAAATAAATAGATTTTAACTGTTTCTTTTAAAAAAATTCGCAAATAGTGCCTTTTTGTGCACAAATTAACGTTACCCCCCTTAAGGGTAACCCTTGCGATTTTTAAAATTCAAAATGTCTAAATAATTTTTGAAACATTTGACCATTTTATATTTTAAAAATCTGATCTTAAATTTGTGACCAGCAACCCTTAAAGTTTTGGATATTTTGTCCGCCATATTGGACCAGGCATCTTGAATTTTGCGAATCTCAAAATGTTGCGTATATCGGTAATTTTTTGGAAAATGATGATTTCTTCGAGGTTGGAAAATAATTTTACCTGTCAAATCATTTCTGAGGGTAGATTGTTATTTTTGAAAATAAAAAACCTTTTTTTCTATTTTTTCTGGTGATTTTTTATAAATTTTTGGTATTTTAGACCTGTAATTTATTTCTCAGTTAGGAATAATTATTAGAGAAAAACTACCCTTATCGTATATTAAATTACTTAAAATTTTAAATTGTGTAAACTATTTACACTTTTTTAAATGCCTTTTTGTAAAAATTAAAACCAAACCATTTTTTGTCGCAATTTTATTATTTTTAAATTTTAGTTTGAATCACAAAGCAGCGAAGTACAAAATGGGAAACAACAATTGTTCCTGATGCTGACAGTTGCGTCATATCCGAACTGAAAACAATAATAGATGAAAAAAATGTAAGTTAATCTGTTTATCAATGTAGTTGTTTACAGGGTTCACGACGAGTTTATTATTATTTAATAATTGGTTTTATTTTATCAAACAGTCGGAAAGTGAATTGTAAATATGTTCTATAGTTTTGTGGTGGATTCATGTTTCAGTTTGTTTTTTTGGATTACTCGCCTTACAATTTTTTGCAAATGGGACCACTTTGGTCCAGGCACCGGGGTATAAAGAACTGAGCCTGTACAGCCCTATTGACACCTATGAACTTGCAGATCGCCTGCAACAAAAAAAAAAAAAACCCCTCAAAAAACCCAAAAAATCACAAATACTAGTCTACGTTTCGGTGGCAAGTCGGCCATCGTTGTCAGAACAGAAACTAAAACAAAAAATTAAACTACATTAAAAAAAAATCTTAAAATTCAGGTATGCTTCTGTTATAAGAATTTAAAGGTATACGGTGTGTCCCAAATTGGTGGGGAATGTATGGGGATCTTGGAAACCACGATACATAGAAAATTGGTTAAATGGGGAAAGTTTTTTACAATTATGTTAATAAGCTAATTCCGTTTACTACATGGTTTTACCTATTCAGGTTTTTGAGAAATTTTGAAAAAACCTGAAACATGCATTTTCGAAAATCGGCCATATTTTTTTTATAAGTGGAAATTTTTCAAATCTGTAAAAACTTCTTCTAAGCAACTTTTTTTGTAGAATATAACCGAGTAGTCATTTTTTATTTTCTAAGTTTCGGGTTTTTAGAATCATCATCAACTTTATTTTTTCATATGGACGCCATATTGGATTTTTACGCAGCCAAATAGTGCTTTTTATTCTGATTTCAACAATGTACAACATGTTATAATTTGAAAGTTCATAACCTCATTTATTTCAAAAAACAAATATTTTCTCAGTTGGCCTTGATTCCGGCGAACGTCATTTTTTTGTAAACAATAAAATATTAGTAATTGGCAAAATAGATAAGCTGAACAGATATTTTACAGAAATGGGTTTCGCGAACATAGCTATAACGTTAATACCGTGTTACAACAAAACTACACGTAACAAGTTAATTGAAACAAGTAAAAACAAAAACAATGAAAAGTGGCTAAACTAATATTCCTACTTAAATGAAGATTTAAAATAACGACCTAAAATTCAAAATGTTGTCCATTTCTCTACATATTAACGATATTTTTTAAAATAGTCCTAACTACCCTATAAATGCTTGACTTAGGTATGTGGAATTCTCTATCAACATCCCTGGGTAAAGATGTTGCATTTTCTTTAAAATGTTGGTTAACGCAGCATCTTGTTGTCGATTTTCTTCAACGTACTTCTTAGGTCGTGGTTTTTTAAAACTTCCGAATTTAAGCAAATTTGTAACCAGTTTTTAAAAGTGTGTTAGTTTAGGATGCTGCCTGTCAGCATTTCTATTGCTTTGAAAATAACGTTGCAAAATATTAAGTTTTTTTTTAAATAATTAACCATTTTACAAAGTTGAAAAAATTTTAATAACGTACCCGAGCTAACTTGATAATAACGCTAGATGACATTCGCCGGAATCAAGGCCAACTGAGAAAATATTTGTTTTTTGAAGTGGATGAGGTTATAAACTCCTAAACTATAACATATTATACATTGTTGAAATAGAAATAAAAATCACTATTTGGCTGCGAAAAATCCAATATGGCGCCCATATGAAAAAGTAATGTTGATGATGATTCATCAACTTTACTTTTTTTGTAACACGGTATTAACGTTCTAGCTATGTTCGCGAACCCATTTCTGTAAAATATCTGTTCAGCTTATCTATTTTGCCAATTACTAATATTTTATTGTTTACAAAAAAAAAATGACGTTCGCCGGAATCAAGGCCAACTGAGAAAATATTTGTTTTTTTAAAATAAATGAGGTGATAAACTCTTAAATTATAACATGTTATACATTGTTGAAATCAGAATAAAAAGCACTATTTGGCTGCGTAAAAATCCAATATAGCGTCCATATGAAAAAATAAAGTTGGTGATGATTCTAAAAACCCGAAACGTAGAAAATAAAAATTGACTACTCGGTCATATTCTACAAAAAAAGATGCTTTAAAGAAGTTTTTACAGATTTTAAAAATTTTCACTTATAAAAAAATATGGCCGATTTTCGAAAATGCATGTTTCAGGTTTTTTCAAAATTTCTCAAAAACCTGAATAGATAAAACCATGTAGTAAACGGGTTTAGCTTACTAACATAATTGTCCAAAACTTTCCCCATTTAACCGATTTTCTATCTATCGTGGTTTCCAAGATCCCCATACATTCCCCACCAATTTGGGACACACTGTATATGTTGATTTTTCCATAAAAGAAAACGGTTCAACATAATGTAATGATAGTAATTTTATTCACGTTATTTCTAAAACCTGCATCTGTAAGTAGCGTAAGTTTATCATCAAAGTAAAAAGTCTTTTATCTGATAATATTTTATGTTTAAATTAGTGGCATATCTGTTTACTTTTAGTTTCTGTCACTTCAATATTTAAAATTTAATAAGGAATAATTCTTCTTTATAGAAGTGTATTTAAAGGGGATGTTATTAACTAAAGAGAAAGAGAGAGACACTAAAAGTGTAAAAGTTTTAGATGTTTATAGTTTTTCTCAAAAATATCAAACCAATTAAATGAATTGTTTTTCCTCTAAAAGATTGTACAGGATGTCCCAAATTCAATTTTTATCATTAGGATCTCGAAAACTTGAAGAGACACGAGGTCGGTTAAACGAAGGCAAAGTTGCACAATTTGATGCTGATCAAAATGCTACCTTAAAAATTTCGAATGCTGTCGAAGACTTTTGGAAAAAACCAAGGATTAGCGATTTCATTAAATTTTTTATGGCTCTATTTAAATGGATCTAACAAAATAAATTTTACATTATTATCGCTACCTTTTGTTTTTTACAAGACAGTGTTATTAGATTTACACACCGACGTTTTGTCTTTGGCTGCCATCATCAACTTTGTTTTTTAAATACGACCCTGGATTTTTTTTTACGTATTTTAAGAGCTTTTAAGGTCACAAAACCAATGATGAATTTATTCAAAAAATTTATATTAATGGCAATTTCCATAAGAAATAATGTGTTAGAGAGAGATAGAGAATAGATTTTTGATAGAAAAACATTAAAATGATTTTTCCTAATAGGTGCGATACATTATCGGTTTTGGGATCCTTAAAGCTCTTAAAACCCGTAACAAAAAATCCAGGACCGGATTTAAAAAAACAAAGTTGATGATGGCAGCTCAAGGACGAAACATCGCTATGTAAATCTAAGTCTTGTAGAACAAAAAAGTTGCAACTGAAATGTAAAATTTATTTTGTTATATCTATTTACAAAGGGTCATATAAAAATAAAAATTACTTCGCGAATATTCGGTTTTCTCCAAAAGTCTTCGGAAGTGTTCGAAAATTTAAAACTTTTAAGGCGGCATTTTGATTAGCATCATTTGCGCAACTTTGCCTCCACTTAACCGACCGAACTGTATACAGGGTGCCACCAAGGAAGCTTAAAGGTGTATGGAAGCCCAATACTGTAGAACAAAATTGTCCAGGCGTGCAGGGCAGCGGGAATAGGGGGGTTGGCCCCGCGGAATTTGCGCAATGAATAGTAGGTCAGGGCCGGATTTCCATAATTCTTTGTTACTATCTATAAAATTGACATCATCAAATGTCAAATTCCAACATTTACTGTTATTTTTATTTTTTGCACAAATTTGCTGGTTATTAAATGATACTACTATAGAATATTTAAAATTATTGTGTAATATTGGATTTTATATCATCTGATATAATATGGAAAGAATAGATGGCGCCACTTTACAGCCTTCTATTTAAATGGTCGATATTTTTTGGGAGTTTTGTATTTTTACCAAAATCTTTGTAAATAAATTAAAACACGATTTTTTTAAAATTAATTTCAAACATTGTATGATAGTTTTATGTACTTATCACCAGTTTTGTAATAAAAGAAGGGCAAGATAGTGTAAATGAGTTTAATCTAATCCTAAGATTCTGGTTGTACATTAAAAAGTGAAAATTTTTATAACTGCTTTTTAGGCATATACTTTTCACTAATAACAAACATTCATGAGACAGAATAACAGTGGTTAAAAATGTTTAGTAACCTTTGGTACCTGAGTATCTATTGTAACAGTATCCGTTAAATATTATGTGTGTACAGAATGTCGAGCTTAAAAAGTTGATAATGCAAGATTAAGAAACCAAAAATCTAATTTATTTTTAAACAAATGGTATTGTCTCGAAAGTTGCCTCCTCTCCGATTTTGAATAATTTGGTATAAGGGGTTTTTGGGACGCTGATTACAAATCTGAAAATATCTTTTCGGCAACGTTTCGTTTCCGAGATCTTATCATCAAAGTTGAAAATTAAACTAACCTCATTTTCACTATATTCTCCTTCTTTTTGTACACAATTCTTGATTTTTACACTAAAGTGGTAAACAATATTATAGCAACACCTTTTAAAACCTTGTATTTTTATTTATTTTACATCTTTTTTCCATTAAATTGCGAACTTTTAAGTTCAAAGGCAGCAGCCATATTTGCTCAAAAAATAAAAGTGCAAAAAAGGTGTAAAATAAACATAAAAACAAGTTTTTAATAGGTGTTTGTGAAACATTGTGTGCCAATTTAGTGTAAAAATCAAAAATTTTGTGCAAAAAGAAGGAGGAATAGTGTAAATAAGGTTAGTTTGATTTTCAATTTTGATGATGAATATCTCGAAAACGAAAAATTGCAGAATTTTTTTCAGATTCGTAATCAGCGCCCCAAAAACCCCTGTATACCAAATTTGGTCAAAATCGGAGAGGAGGCAACTTTCGAGACAATTACCAAACAAATAAAGAAAAAGCAAAAAGGAACTTTAACATAAAATTGTACTTCTTTTCATTCAATTAGAGGGACCTGTATATATTAAAATTTGCCTGGTCTGCCCAGTAATCAATAATTTTGATCCTTTAAAAGAGTGTACTAAATTATTAAATGAAATAAAAGTATCTAAATGAAAACCTTTTTTCTTTTAATAATCCACAGAAATACACAAACATTGTGGAAATCATCTAAAAGATAGTTAAGATTGCCTTACTTTTCTCACTAATATTTCCTATGAAATTTTCATTTTCTATTATTCATAATTGATATATTATTATTTATTCGGTTACCTAACGTTACAGTCTTATAAGAAGCACCTAATTTAAATATAAAAATACTTACCTAAAGTTAAAAGACGGGTATAAATACCCTTGGATTTGCAAGACAAACCATACAACCTCTAGACATTTTGTTACGATATTATAAGTAACAAACAATAAACACAAAATTATAGTCACAATTTAATAAACACTAATCACTAAAATAAGAAGGTTTTTATCAATCCAAAAACGGTATTCCGGCTCTCATAAAGTATAATTGTTGGCTAACTTCACACTGATTTATCAGTGTGAAAGTAGGCAACACATTAAATTATTTCGTGGAATTTTGTTTTGCGCAGAATCAGGGGCCAACCTGACAGTTATTTTCATACTGAGCTGGACATTTTTTTATCGAATGGGCCATAGCATTGGGCTTCCATACACCTTTAAACTTCCTTGGGTGCCACAGATTCGAGTGCTTGCATGGGGATCTCGGAAACCGTAAGGATACGAAGTCGGTTAAATTATGGAAAAGTTGTGTATTTGCGTAACTAACCAGAAAAATTGCAAATTCCCGGTATTCCGGAGATATCCGTTTTTTTTTTTTTTACGTTATTTAAGAAATATGAAAAACAAAGACACCATGGCCACTTTTTTTTCTTACAAAACAAAGGTGTTAACTTCCCCCGGGTTTTTAAACCATCTTAACTTTTTTTTTTTAAATACAAAAAACCGGTTTTTTTTTAAAATTTTTTTAACTTTTTTATCCCAATACAAAAATGTATAAACTTTAAAATTTATTAAAAAGGGAAAAAATTTTTTATTTAACAGAAATATTAAGTGTTATACATCATTGTAATTGGATTAAACTGCTTTAAAAAATGCAATAAACAATTGAGTCGTATTTAAAAAAAAGTTGATGATGGTTTAACGAAAACAAAAGTCTTTCGAAAATCTCTAACGCTGTTTTTAACAAAAAGTCCATAAGATGTCTTTTTTTTTCATATCTCTTAAAATAACTCAAAAAAATAAAACGAAATGGGAAACTTCGTATCTCTTTCGGTTTCCGAGATCCCCATGCATCCTCGAATCTGTGGCACCCAGTATATTCCGATATATGTCTTAAAGTCCACTTCCGTATGAGATATTTAAAAAAAGGAAAAAAAAAGACAAATAAATATATAAAACCTATTTTTAGGGAACTGAACCGGTCAGATCCAGGGAAGATTCTGCAGAATTTAAATCTAGGTTAAGGAAAGAATTAGTTAGCAGGGATGGCCACATGTGAGTAAACATTTTTATTTTTTTTATCAAACCTATTGTCAAGTTTCTGTTAAGCTAAATTCACACTGCTCAAAAAAATTAACGGATTACTTCTTAGTCCATTTTAAGGCGTTAATTACATTCAGATCAAGCTTACATATTTTAAAAGATACATATTTTCTCACAATAAATCAAAGAATGTGTCATTTGGCTAATCATATTTATTCCTAAGAAAAAACATACAAATTAAATAAGGTAAAAAAAACAAAGTGTCAAATATATAATATATCTTCTTTCTTGTTCATGCTATCAAAAATATGTATATAACTTTTTATATAGACAATTTAAAAACCTGTATTTTTTGTTAAATAAAATTTTTAGTTTTTAAGATATTAATAATTATTTTTAAAATTTAAAACGGTAATATCCCAAAAACTGTAAAAGCTACAAGAAATTTTTATCTGAAATGAATTATGTATTTTTACAGGACCTTTAATTTAAGCTATATAACTATTTTGTCTAAAAACATCAATCTATATTTTACAAGTTTATTAAAAAGTGCTTTTTTTTCAATTTTAAAGATTTTTAATACTTATTTATAATAATTCACTACATACCAAATAACAATATTCTAAAATTAAATAAATAACTTAATCTATATTTAAAAATTATAAACTTCATCAAGTCCTAGGTCTTCCTGGATTGTTCCTAGTACCGATGCTGCATTACCCCGTTGCACAGTTAAACCAATTCTTTGGATAATGAAACTTTGAGATTTTTTGCATTGTATTTTTTTGCAAATTTCATTAATAAAACCCTTAGCCTCATCACCCAAAGGACCAAAAGTTTCAACAGCAAAAGGAATGAAGATAAGCGTTCTTCAAGCTCTTTATATTTTAGATGTTTTTTATTCTCGGCAATACGAGCAGCCGCACCTACAAAATTAGAAGTTTTGTCCAGATAGGATTTTGCAAGTGTATGGCTGCAAGTAGCGTCCCAAAGTAATTGTTTTCCATATTTCCAGGAATTAAGTCATTCCATCTACCCGTTTTCCATCGCTTCTGCAAACTCCAAGAGGCTCGAACACAGAAGGATTTTCAGCTAAAATCAGAGCTCTTTTGATAATGTCATTTATCTGACTGTGTCTAGAAGAACGCCCTGCGCTTTTTTTGCAGCTTAACCCATGTAGGCCATAAATATCAGCATTTTCGCCGCAAACGCAGATATGCTCTCCACACACAGGCAGACCAAGTCTGAGAGCGGGATGGAAATATGGAATGTTTTGTTGTTCAACAAATTTCCCAGGGGTGAAGGACCAAGATGGAAGTGCGTTAATCCAAGCATTACTTTCAGGGGCCTGAAGAGCAAGTAGACGTGCCTTATCTTCACTTGTCTGGCACATGTTTGTAATATATTTGTGACGAGCTTGGCAAATTAAAAAGTCAAAATCTTTCTGTTTTTTTGATAATTCTTGTGGTTGATTTTGAAGATTGCAAACAGATAACCATCTTATAAAACAATTGCTAAAATCATTATCTACTGTCGCAAGAATATAGGAAGGTAAAATTTTGGAAAGTAAACCTGACACGTCATTGATTAACCTAAAAAGGCAGAAATAGACAGGGTGGATGTATCTCTTATTCCAAGACCTCCAAATTTTACTGGAAGAGGCTTTGTAACCAAGAATTTAATTTAATTTCACAATTTGTTATGTCTTGAACTAAACTTTGTAATACATTATCAAAATTACAAAGTAATTCTGGAGATTTCCAACAAGGTGAACATCTTAACAAATAAGACATTCGAGTATGGCAAAGGAATATTTTAGTAAATAATAGGAAATATGTGAGTCTATAAATTTTAATTTGGTACTAAGAGATTTTAAAAATTCTGTCTTTTTATTAATTGAGTATTCAATTTCATTTGACGAAAAAGCACTTCCTAATAAATTAAAATTTGAAATGGGAATTACTGACAGATTAGGAACAACACTTAAAAAATTTGATAGTATATTGGAATGATCTTTAGATAAAACAGTTAATTCACACTTATAAGTGCTTTAATTTTTTTGAGCGGTGTTTAAGCTTTTAACCTTACTTATATACATAACAGTAGCATAAAAGTAAATAACTATTTTATTTTTTTTACTTTATCATTTATCATAATAAAACGGGGTATAGCAATGCTTAATTCTCGAAATAACTCTGGCTAAAACCAGATGTTTATATTTCCCGCCACGTATTTACCGACGGCAAAGTCTGCAGGTTTCCTGAAATTGCTGCTTAAATTTCGGCTAAAGTAATCAATCACTGAATATTGGACCAGTATAATAAGGGAGATGCTTAAGCATGTCTTAATTTAATTTACATCCATGTTAGAAATAAAATGTAGGAATCGATCTTTTATATCGGTTTTTTTTAACTTGCAGGGAATTGGCCAAAAATACAAAATACATAACTTTAGCATTTATGGACCCCCAAAAAGAAAAATCATATCATCACCACATAGAAAGCTCCTCGAGCTTTATTCTAATGATGTTTCTACTTATAAGATTAGCGATAGGAACTTGTATATTTGTAGTTTTGCCCAGGTAATTATGTTATTTTTTAAGATAAAATTTAATTTAAAGGAGAAAATAAATTTAATAAAAATACAAATTTATTGTAGGATAAGGTTAAAATTTAATAACAAGTAACACTTTTTGTAGTCGATTTCTGATTGCTTTTAAAGTTTTTTTTTCTAAATTTGTCTGAAATAAATGATTAGTCTACTAATTTAAAGTTTTTAACAGTAAATATCTAAATATTTTTAACCCACGCTTATACAGGGTGTCAATTTAAACTTCCCACCTTTAATATCTTTCTTGCAGTTAAAAATATGAAAATTTGGAAAGACACGTCAATTATAATTGTAAGAGGAACATTTTGGTAATTGTCTAGAAAGTGGCCGCAACGCCGATTTTAACGAAATTTAGCATACTGGGGTTTTTGGGGCGCTGATCACAAATCTGAAAAAAATATTTGGCGGAAACGTTTCGTTTTCGAGATATCCATCATCAAACTTTAATATCAAACTAACCTCTTTACACCATTTTCCCCCCCTTTTTTTGCACACAATTTATGTTTTTTACACTAAAAAGGTAACAATATTTTAAAAACACTTTTTAAACACTTGTTTTTATATGTATTTTGCCCCTTTTTTTTTAATAAATTGCAAAGTTTCACTTTCAACCGTCGCCCCATGATTTCATAGGTTTTTTTTGTCAATTTTATCTTGGTCACCATGAAAACAAATGAATCACGGCAAAGCTTAGTATTCGAATTTAAAATTTCAATACATTTGGGTTTTTTTCAAAAATGGAGTTTTACTCATTTTTTTTTTAATTTTAGTAGCTAATTACGATAATTTAAAAAATTATCTAAAGATTGTGGTGCGCTAAACGAAACTCGGTCATGTGAGAAATGTGAAACGTTTGTTTAATAAATAAAAAGTCATTAATGTTTTATTGTAATAAAAAATTTGAAATGGTTGCCAAGAAGAAGAAAGTACTATGTAATTTCAAACAAAATGGGCGAAAAAGTACATTTTTTGATTCTCATCTATCTGTACAAAAAATTTTGCCAATTTATTGCCTATTTCCTCCCATTTCCTCACCCTAGAGTTAAAGTTATTCAAAAAGAGTTGAAATTATCGAAAAAACCATTTTTGATTGGAGTAATTTTTGTAGAGAGGTAATTATATTAATTAATTTTATATTACATAACTTCTGATATTTGATTCATTTTTTTTTATAGATATGTTACATAACTTCTCTTTCTTCATTTTCTTTATAGATATGTTACATAACTTTTAATTTTTTTCATTTTTTTGTAGATATGCAAAATTGCGTGAAAAATTCTACAAAACTTGGGGTTCAAGGCAAAATTGTAGAGATAGATGAGGCAAAATTCGGAAGAAGAAAGTACGAGAGGGGGCGAATGATAAAAGGGCCAGTGGTGTTTGGGGTTTGGGAAAGAGAAACTAATAAAGTCTTTTGATACCAGTCCCAAATAGAAGTGCTGAAACTCTCATAAATTAATAAAAGAATGGATTTGTGAAGGAACAACGATAGTATCGGACTTTGTCATAAAAATTTAGACCGACATGGTTTTCCACTTAACGGTTAACCATAGTCTAAATTTTGTTGACCCAGATAGTGGTAAGTTAATTATTTAAAAAAAAATTGTATAACTAAAAAATCTGGTAATTGTTTACAAAACGGTTTTCTGCTATTTTACTATTATATGGTTAATATTTGGTATACACACCTTCTGTTATTTATTAGGAAAACGAATTTAGTGCGCACAACCAAAAAATTTGTATTTTTTTTAAATTTTTTGAAAAAAAAAAACTAGGGGTTCACAGTGTTGCCAGATTTAATCAATTATATTTCAGACAGACATTTTCTGTCCGAAATATAAAACAAAAAGGTTTAACCAGAACTAACCATGAACGACTAGAACTAAGAGTTTTTGAATTTGTTAAAGGGTCGGTCATGGTTAGTTCTGGTTAGCAAAGCAGCTTTTTATTTTACCCAATTATATTTCAGACGTGAAAATGCGGGGACGTAGTGGAAGAGACCCCGATTTGGCAACACTGCACGGTTAACCTTAAAAATAATTTCTTGCTGTTTTGTCATAAAGGGGAGTTTTCGCATTATATGAAGAAATCAATGGTAATTTTAAATTTCAAAATCGAAATAAAAAAATATTAAAAAACATAATTTTTCTTTGCGCTAGTATATTTGCAATCCCTATGACCAGAATACGACTATTAAAAATTTTGCCATTTAATCCAAAAATAGCAGAAAACCGTTTTGTAAACAATTACCAAAAATCTCATGTATACATATTTTTTTTTGGTGCTCACAACAAAATATTGAGAGAATATGGAGGGAGGTCCGATCAAATTCCCACGTTATGGTAAGAGAGGATACCATTACGTGGGATATTTTTGGGAATACCTGTTTAAAAAGAGTTTAGCCATGAAAGAGGATTTCGCATTTTTTAATGCTTTAAAAAAATCTTTAGTTTTAAGTATAAATTGTATATATTGTATATTATAATAAAATAACCTTGTTTTTTGTTTTAACCTGGTTTTATAATTCTAAATAATATGAAATTATTAAATTTATTACACTCTATGATGCACCTTAAAAAATTTTAAAAAGTAAGCTTTGCCGCGATTCATTTGTTTTCATGGTTACCAACATAATATTTCTAAAAATCCTAGTGAAAACATGGCCGCGGCGTTTGAAAATAATACTTTATAATTTATTAGAAAAAAGGTGTAAAAAAAAAATATAAAAGCAAGTTTTTAAAAGGAGTTTATAACATACTGTGTGCCACTTTAGTGTAAAAATAAAGAAATGTGTCAAAAAGAAGGGGGGAAATAGTGTAAAATTAAAGGTTTTTGTTTTTGGAATTTTCCCCAAACTTTTTGGAAGATGTAATGTTTTAATTTCCCCTTTTTGAAAGGGGGTAGATGTCACTTTTAAAATCTTAAATGGAAATGGGGTCAAGTAGCACATTGTTCTAAAGGGCATTCAATTCTATTTTCAGTGGCATCCTACTTTGTTGGTTTTTGTCCAGAGTTTTCTAAATAATTGCGTTTTAAAGTTGCAGAAACAATTAAACTTACCTGCATTGAGATTGTGGTTTTCAGGTTATTGCATTGGGTCTCCCTGTTGTAGAAATAAATAGAGGGGGCGGAATATTAATAAATACAAAAAACATAAACATTAACGTATTTTTCTTAAATTCCATTAAGTGGCAACTTCCAGGGGGCGAGCATGGCTCTTTCCTACCTCCCCCTTGCTACGCCCATGAGTGGCAGCGTTTTAAACTTTATTTGGGGATGAAAAAGTAACCTCGAAAAATTAACATCAAAAAGAAATCTAATTAAATTTTGTTGGTACTTCGAGTACCTAGTTAATTTGCGTTCATTCTATGTCTTATCACTGAAATTCCATAAAGAGCCTTGCTATTCTATCAACAAATTTTTAAAATACGTTGTTTTTTTCAATAAAAAAAACTTGGTCAGCAAATTTAAAACATGTAGCCAAAACAAGAATATAATTATTGTTAATTCGTTTTTGCTTGTTGGGCTGTTCAATGATAACTTTTATTAAGTGCATAAAGTGTAAGAATAGTTAATTCTCTTCAGGAAAGAACTGGAATTATTTACAAAATGTAGATACTTCAAAAACTCTATGACGATGGTTTTGATAAAAGAATATATTTTGTGAATTCATAAGTCGTCAAGTCAACGCCATTCCTAATATTCTTCCAAATATCTGTTTCAGCGATATATGTTCACTTTTTCTAAATGAAAATGTTAACAACCAAATTGTCTATATTGGAAGGACAAAAACCCGCATATTTTTCCAGAAGAATATACACTATATTCCCAAAAAGTTAATGTTTGAGCTGATATTCTTCGAAATGCTATTGTTGGTACTTTATTTATTGAAGGAAACTTGACAGGTGATCTGTACCTTAATATGCTTGAAGAGACTTTTAATCCTCTTATCACCCATAAGCTAGAAACTCAAATTAATGCAGAGGGAAATTTAGTTTTACAGGAGGATTTGTTAATATTCCAGCAGGACGGTGCTTCACATCATTATTTTTTTCCGGTTCGACAGTAGATAAACGGGAGATTCCCGGATAGATGGATTGGCAGAAGGGGATCAACTGATTGGCCTCCAAAATCACCAGTATTAACACCCTTAGACTTCTTTCTTTGGGGACATCTTAAATCTATTGTTTATAAAACACAACCTGCTCATATTGATGATCTTAAAATGCGAATGCAGCAAAATGCCGGTCGATCCCATGTGTTTTATTGTAGAAATTTCTCTTCCGCAAACAAAGTTATTTTTGTCAAAGTAAAATAAACAATAAATAAAAAATCAATTATTTAAACTAGATTTTCTTCCTGGTATTTAACGATTTTAACGGTGTAATCTCCTCTTCTAATTATTTAAAGCAATAGTGTTGAAAACCAAATCTCAATGCAGGTAAGTTTAATTGTTTCTGCAACTCTGGACAAAAAGCAACAAAGTAGGATACCACTGAAAATAAAATTGAATGAGCTTTAAAACGATGTGCCACTTGACACTCATTTTTATTTAAGATTCCATGGGTGACATCTACCCCTTTAAGGGGGTTGAAACAAGAGGACTAAAAATATTCATTTAAAGTGTCCCCCTTACTAATAAAAATGACGTGTCTTTTCGATTTTTTATATTTTCAACTGCTAGAAAGTTATTAACGGTGGGAAGTTTTTAAATTGACACCTTGTATACTTAAATTTCATTTTTAGCGACTTAACACTAGATCTAAATTTTCTCACAGAGAATGGATTGTTTTTTACCTTAGTAATAATGGCTATAATGGAAGAATTTCCAGGAGTGGTAAGTAGGTTTCTTTCTATTTTATTATTAAGCCGTATTAAAGAATAGGTTTTGCTTACCAAAAATCACATCATATTTGCCAAACAATTTGCTGCCAATTCTACGCTTGATCCTCCTATTAATCTTCCCCTTCCAACAGTTGTCCCTGTTTCTCATAAAATGTCCGATATAATTTTTAAAGTCAAACAGATCAAGCGTATTCTTTCTTCTCTTAATACTAAAAGATCGTCTGGGCTGGATGGCATACCAGCAATCGTCTTAAAAAAATGTGCTCCCGAGCTTGCACCCATCTTAACTCGCCTTTTTCGAATCTCTTACGACACGGGCATTTTCCCGGAGAGTTGGAAAGCTGCACGTGTGCAACCTGTCCCCAAAAAAGGATCCAAAAGTCTCCCTTTCAACTATAGACCTATATCTCTTCTTTCAGTTGTTTGCAAAGTAATGAAAAAATTCATTAATTCCCAAATCTTAAAGTATCTGGAAAAACATAAGATCTTACATGATAGACAATATGAATTCCGTCACAGTAGATCCACAGCTGATCTTCTTTCCTTTGTTCACACAACTGGAACAAGTCCCTTGAGTTTCTTGGTGAATCCCAGATCGTTGCTCTTGACATATCCAAAGCTTTATCAGGTTTGGCATGAGGGCTTCTTAACAAACTTCCTTCTTACGGTCTTCCACCTAAGCTTTGCTCTTGGCTTTCCAGTTTCCTTTCTAATCACGATATCGGTTAGTGTAGATGGTCATTCCTCCAGCTTCTACCAAATTAATGCTGGGGTGCCCCAGGGCTCAGTGCTGGCACCCACGCTGTTTCTTCTACACATTAACGATCTTCTCTTCCACAATCAATCCCATTCATAGTTTTGCTGACGATAGTACCCTCCCTCCAGTATTCAATTTCTTAAGCCACCGTAATCCTGATTTCGAAAACAAGCGCAGGTCAATGCAGGTATCTCTTTCACAAGACCTCAAACTTATCTTGGATTGGGGCGCCAAAAATCTTGTTCAGTTTAATGCCTCGAAAACCAGTCATGTTCGCTGTCGCGAAAAAGTCTGCAAATGCTCATCCCCTACATATGAGCGGCCAAGTTCTGCAGAACAAAAATCGTTTAATCTTGTGGGCGTTACTTTTGAGAATAACCTCAACTGGCACAAACACATTTTATCCATAGCTTCGGCAGCTTCAAAAAAGATTGGATTTCTTTCCGAGCCAGAAAATATTTTCTTCTTCCAATCTGTACATTTTTGTATGTATCCCAAATCAGCCCCTCTTTAGAATATTGTTCTCATGTCTGGGGAATGGCGTCCCCTACAACACTTAGCATTCTGGACTCCATTTAAAGAAGAGCCGTTCGTCTTATTAATGATCCAACGCTCACAGAAAGGCTTCTCTTCTTGCCCACCGTCGAGCTGTAGGGGATCGGTCGCTCTTCTATAGGTTTTTTCCCGGCTTCTGCTCAGGAGTTGGCCAGTATAATTCCTTCTGGCAGCTCCCAACAGAGCAACACGTAGTGCAACTTTTATGCATCCTTTTACAGTTCAGTTAGAGGCCCCAACTTCCCTTTCTTCGTTCCTTTATCCCTAAAGTGTCAAGACTATGGAACCTGCTGCCCGCAGAAGTTTTTCCTTCTCCTCCCAATCTCCAAAAATTTAAGTCCCGTGTGAACAAACTCCCTCTCACCACACTGAAGACACCCACGGTACGTTAGTACTTAGGCATCAGCCTTCGTGGACTGTCCCAAGATAAAAAAAAAATCATAAATGTTTTTTTTTTCTAGTCAAATTGTTGTAAGGCCTATAAAGAATCTATGATAGTACGAATGATACTTGCAACCATGTGTATCCTAGTGCTAGCAGCTATTAATATTTTAGACATGGTAAGTGCGTTTAAACTTCTTGTTAATCTAACCTAATTAACTAGACCCAATATTTAATAAAAAATATATTTAAAATATTACATGTGCAATGTTTATTTCTATTATGTATATCGTGTGTCGACATAATTTTAAATAGAAATTAAAAAAAACATTGGGTAATTAAACATACCTTTTTTTTAATTTTCGATAGACTAAAATTACTATTTCACTCTAAAATGCCGCAAATATTAAAAAAACTCACACAAACCACAACAGTAGAAGAGCATTAGTTAAGTAAAAGTTCCTTAAATCAGGGTGTTTTAAAAAAAAGTTTCCATTAAGATGAGTCCGAAAATGCCATGTTTTCAAATTACGGTCCGTTAAAGAGTTGGTATTTAAAACGGTTTATTATTAATGGCAACTACAAAAAAAAAATAAATGCAAAATTTAACGACATAATTTTTGGTTAATAAACCGTACATTTTTAAGGGTAGGGGGAGTTTTGTTACAACAATTTTTTTGTACTACGTTTTTTCGTTAATTTGATTTCACAGCCAGCAAGGACGGAAAATTTAAAAATAACTAAAAACCGTTTTAAATACCACCTCTTTCACAAAAAGTAACTTGTAAACAAGGCATTTCCAGACTTCTGTTAATAAAAACTTTTTTTATATTTTATTGAGGAAAGATGTGGCAGAAAGGTTAACGTTTTCTTTTAAAACACCCAGTATATCTAATTTTCTGTTTTTTGGGTTGTTAGGCCGTCGTCGGTAATTTTGTGTTTTGGACGTTTCGCCAGCACGAGTGGTTGGCATCTTCAGAAGGTACGCTTTTCTCTTGACTACTTGTGTACTACTCAGAAATACATAGAGTAGTACACAAGTAGTCAACGGAAAAGCACACCTTTTGAGGATGGCAACCACTCGTGCTGGTAAAATCTCAAGAACACGAAATCACCGACGACGGCCTAACAACCCAAAAAACAGAAGTTTAGCTGACGATGGCCGCAAAACTCCTGTATATCTTTTTTCAGATTTCCTGTGTAAAAATGGAAAGACTCCCGGTGAATTGCACAATGCACGATCACATAAACGAGTCGTGCTTGTATCCATCCTATTTCAGCTATTTCGCAGTTTTAATTTTAATTGCGTCAGCACTTCCAGCCTGTCTGCCTTATTTGTGGAAAACATTTTTAATGGTTGTTATAACAACCGCCCACGGGTGCGTTAACATACTTTTGCTGGGGGAGATTTTGGATTGTGAAGAGTCCAGGAAGCACTGGGCAAGGTAAGTATTTGAATTAAATAATTATTATCCTTAACAATAGAAAAGTTACTCCAAAAATAATTTATTTTTTTGCTGGAATAAAATTCAGCATAACGATATCTATAAGTTCAGATCCGGTGTTGATTTTTAAAGCAACGGATTTTTTCCTTTAAGAAATGGGTTATTGTACACGAAATTATTTCATTTAGCATCAAGCTTATAATTACTGGGCAATATATCACTTGGTTTTGAGTTTGAAGTTTTGTTTTTACTGTTAAAGTAATTTTTTTAATGCACTTTGAGATAGTAAGTCTTACACTAGATGCTCCATTCTGCAAACATTTCACAAACGAGGATCTACGACAATTCGACGCGGCACATATGACGCGACGGAATTCTCGCAGGACTCGGGAAAAAAAATACCAAAAAGCATTTAATTTAAAAAGCAAATTTGGGGTCGCAAACCCCCTCGGTCGTTATTTAAAAAAAAAGGTTTTTCCCCCCTAAAAAATAAAAATTTATGGTTAAAACAAATTCCATCTTACGGTCTTCCACCTAACTTTGCTCTTGGCTTTCCAGTTTCCTTTCTAATCGACGTATATCGTTAGTGTAGAGGGGTTTTCCCCCTTCACCAAATTAATCTGGGGGCCCCCAAAAACTCATTTGGGGCCCTCGAATTTTCTCCTTAAATCTTCTCTTCCCAATCAATTCCAAAAGTTTTGTCGTAGTACCCCACTCATATTCAATTTCTTAAATTAATTTTTCGAAAAAACCAATCAATCGATATCCCAAAGACCTCAAATTTTTTTGGGTTGGGGGGGCGCCAAAAACTTGCATTTAATCCTCAAAAAAGCTGTTCGCTTAAAAAGCTCAAAGCTTCCTTCTTGAGGGGCCCAAGTTCGCGAAAAGGGTTTTAATCTTGTGGCGTTACTTTTAAAAAAATCCCAACGGCAAAACAAAATTTCATCCTTTTCGGCAGTTAAAAAGATTGTTTCTCTTCCGGCAGAAATATTTTCTTCTTCAATCTTAATTTGTTGTCCCCAACCCCTTTCCCTACACTGAAGACCCCCAGTACGTTAGTACTTGGGCATCAGCCTTCGTGGACTGTCCCAAGATAAAAAAATGACCACTAGAACTTAGGACTTTTGAATTTGTCTAAATTATCCCTACATAGAAGTTATTATTTTGGTATCTTATCTTTTCGTAATATCGTTGTTTTTTATAATGGAATTTTTTGTATATTATTTACCGTTGATAGATATTGCTGAATACTATACAGGGTGTTTCCGATCTTGGGGCACAAATTTTAAAACGATTTTTTTTAATATAACAACGATATTTCTCATTGTCAGCGTCGAATTTGGGGGAATTTTCACGGGTTTCGCATGCAACGAATTGTCGTACGCGAATTGACCGCGAAAAATTTTGCCGGACGAATTGACGTGACACCCACATACGAAATTTGACAGATATTCCAACGGTTTAAGTAGAAATTTTTACTAAAATCATTTGAATACCTGTCAAACTTTGAATGTGAAGTGTTTGCATAGGGCTCCTGGTCTTCTTCTAATCGGTACACGTCTTATGTCTAAAGAATAAATTTGCCATATTACTTTGTTTCCTTGATTTGATATAAAGCAGAAACCTTTGCTGTCATAAAACAACAATCACAAAGAAAGACTTTATTTTCTTTTGAGATTCTATGGCTCAAAAAAAAAACAAGTATAACAGCTCTTAGTACTTCTATTCCATTCACTCTTTTAAAGTGCATGCTCCTTCTTCAAATCTTTAGGTTATCGTAATAGACTGCATCTCATTCCTCTTCAGACGCCCATGGTATCTTAGTTAAGCTTTACCTGTTCGTACAAACCTAAAAATATAAATTATAAATACATACTTTTATAATAAAAATACATCTTTTTTTAATATATCCTATTTATTTATTTAATTTCCAACCAACTATACAGTTTATTACAGGGAATATAACTTTAACAAAAATTAACAATAAACAACCATAACAAAAACTCATTAATAAAACAGTCCAAATAATTTTAAATTTTTTTTAATATGTTTTTAAAATGAAATTTTTTTTAAAAATTTTTTTGGGTGATTATTATACATCTTTATTCCGTTATGGGATTATTGATTTCGAAATTACTTTTACCCAATTTTTTTAAAAATTTTTTCTGTATTATCCCATGTTTAAAAACAAGTGGGTATTGTTTTTTTTTTAAATTTTAAGGGGAAAAAATAAATATATTGTTTTTAATTTGTATATATATTATTATTAAAATAATTATTTGGGTTTTTACAAATTAATTTTGGTTAAATATGGTAATTTATGAATTAATTTAATAATTTTATTTTAAAGTCTTTTTAAAGGTAGTAATATATTTGAGTTTGCTGAACCCCATATTGAAATTAAAAATTGCAATATTAAGTTTACTAATATTAATTACTTAAAAATATTAACCTTTATGACAAATTTTATGTCACATGGTTATGATAATAATATATTTTATTAATTTTTAGTGTAACTAAAGGAAAATACACACTATCTGGCCTTTTGATTACAGCGACATTGGCTCTGGCATTTTTAGCTCGTCACGTAAGTATAAAATTTTTTTAAAAGTTTTATAAAATTTCTTTCGAGATAAAAACCAGTCTTAATTTTTTAATTAGAAAATGTTTATCGTACTTTTTTAAATTAAGAAATAATTTAATTAAATGCTTATCATGCTTTAAAAAAAAGCGGTAAATATATTTTTTAATTGTTAATATAAGCTATAAAAAGGGTATGCTGAACAAAGATTTGTTGTTTTTACATGCAAAGGTTATATTATTTAGAGTAAAAATAGATTGTGTAATGTGTAGTCCAATTTTAAGTTTTAATTTTTCGTTAAATTTATTCTTAGTGATTATAAATGATTTAAATTATTGATAGTCTAGTCAAGATTTGTGATTTCTGTGAAAAATTAAGGGTTGGGAAGGGGAAAGGGGGGGAAAAAAAAATTTTTTTCCAAAAAAAAAGAAATTTTCCCTTGGGGAAGAAAAAACCAAAAAAAATTTTCCGATAAAAAAGCGCAAACTCCTTTAGTTTTGTCTCCATTATTTATAATTTTAATTTACCGCTGAAAATGGGCGTCACACAAAAAAATTTTTTTTTGGCGTATTAAATATTAAGTAAAAAATTTTAAAAAATTATAGTGTATTCAGAACACTTCAAAGAATTTATTTTTGTTGAATTTTTCCCCCAAAGGGTTTTTTAAAAGTTGGTCAAGTCAATGAAAAAAATTGTTTTGAACTTTCGTCCTCATTGTACAGGGTGGCGCCTTTTCGTTGACCTTCGGGGTATAGCGAAAACTGAAAAAAATGGGAAAATTTCAATTGCGCAATCTCGATTTCGTTTTTTGAAAAAAATTAATTTGGTGAAACTAAATCATGGATAACTTGATTCTTTTTGGGAGATACAGAGTTTTTTTAAAAATTTTGTCAATTTGGCCAGGCACTTGTAACTGCTTGGAAATTAGAATAAAAAAGAAAAATTAAAAAAGTTTTAGGGATTTTTGCTTTTAGAACTCAGTGGCGTCCCCAAAAAATTTTTTATTGACTTTTATTTTTAAGTTATAAAAAAGTTGGGTTTTTTAAATTGGAACCCCCTAATTTTTTTTAAAAATGGATAGAGTTTAAAAGACCAATTCGATGATATATAGTTTGATGGGTCTGTCTGTAACAGATGTTGCCAAATTGGAAAAAACCCTAAAAAAATTTAAAATATTTGAGACAAAGTTGTTGTTTTTTTTTGGAAAAACCCTGTATTTTTTAATAAGAAATTGCAACTGACAAATATAAACCCAAAAAAAAATATAGGGTTTTTAATGGGTCTGTGTTCAATGATCTTGGGCAAACTCCCAAAAAACAAAAAAAATCATATATCCGATCCTTGCTCCCCTTATTTTATTATTTAACAATTTTCTATATAAGTTCTATATAACTAAAATTTAAATTACGAATAAAAAATCCAAGACTAAAATATATATTTAAAAATTTCCAAAATTTTTTAAAAACCTATCCCAAAAACTTTATAAAAAAAGTTTTGATATTGCTGTGTTTATCATGATTAAAAAAAGGAAACTTTTTCCCTAAAGTAGGCTTTGAGTATAAAACCCCGTATAAAACAAATGAAACTGACGTACTAGTATGACTTATTTGGAAGGGTGATATTATTTTAAAAAAGGGGGTTTCAAAATTACAAAAAAATTTTAATATGTTGGAATGTTAGTTAAAAAGGGGAAAAAAAATAGTATAAATGCATTAAATCTGTATTTTAATAGATATCCAGTACGAAGGCAACCGGGACAAAAAATGTTTGCCAGATTAGTAAGTAATTTGATTTATTTTGGATTTTTCAAAAACCACGTTCAAAGACCTATAATAAAGAAAAAAAAGGGGGCTGGAAGAAATGAATACAATAGGGTATGTTGTCGCAGAACCTACTGCATCATCCAGACAAAATTTGGGGTTATTTTGGGGTTAATAGAAAAAAAAATAAAAAAATTTTTTTAAAAAGCCACAATTACCATCCCAAATGTTTATAGAAAAATCCATAATTTACATCCGGTTTACGCGAACGCCGTATCACCCGTTTGTGGTATCTCCCCGGGAATGTGAACAAGATCCAAGTTTTAAAAAATAATATGGACAATGAAGTTCGGAACAAATGATACTGTTTCCCCCACAATAACTTTTCTTGGTCAAACGGAAACCTTTTTTTGACCCGTAAACAGAGTCAGACAAGGGGAAAATTGGTTTTTAATTTTGGGTGCACTTTATAAGAAAAATAATTTTTTGCCATTTTTTAATTTGATGACAATCTCACAACAGACCTTTTTTTAAATATTTTGGAAGAAAATTTTTAAAAAGATAGATAATCTTCCCCTTCTGGAAAAAGAATAATGTCTCTTTCAACAAGACGGTAATTCCCTTCCAAAGCCCGTGCCCCCCGAGATTATTTCTTGATGAACATTTTTTTCCCCAAAAAGTGGATAGGAAAAAATTTGGGGGTTAGGTGGCCGGCACGGTCACCTGAAACCCCTTTTGGACTTTTTTCCCCTGGGGGTTTGTTAAAAAAGGGAAACTAAAAACTAAAAAGGGGAACAATTTAAATGAATTGCCCTGCATTTTAGGAACGGTTTTCAAAAGGTGTCCAACTTTTATATATAATGCAAAAAGTGTCGCTAAACGTTGCGAAAAATGTATAGAAAATAATGGTTTGCAATTTGAACATTTGGTTTTAAAGGACCTAAATATTTCGTAATTAAAATTTATAAAATAATTAATTCTTTTTTTTTTGTTTAAATTATTTTAACTTTTAATATTAGGGATTACTGGTAATTATGTTAAATTTGTTTATCTAAAAATGTATTTTTTTTTAAGATAATTAAAAAAGTTCTCCCCTTTTTAAATATAAATTAAAATTATATTGTTTTTTTTCTTAATATTATTATTAATATGTTTTTTTTTATAATTTTGAGATAATTTAAAAATTTTAAAAATTTTCATGTTTGGTTTTTTTTTTTTTTGGGGTTTTTTTCAGTTTGGGCCAAATCTATTAAAACGGGCCCCTTAAACCATATATTATTTAATCGATCTTTTTTCTGTTTTTTTTTAGTTATTAAAGAAATACACAGGGTGTCCCATTAAAAAAAAAAACTTTGTGTTTTAAACTTTTTATTTTATAGGTTTTTTCCAATTTACGCAAGATCTATTAAGACAGACCCATTAAATTTTAATATCATTAATATGGTCTTTGTAAGCTCTATTCATTTTTTAAAAAAAATATAGGGTGTTCCATTTAAAAAAAACCCCAAATATGTGTTATAACTTAAAAAAAAAAAGTCAATAAAAAAAAATAGGGACGCTATTTAATTCTACGCAAAAAACCCCAAAATTTTCTATTTTTCAGTTTTTTTTTATTTTTAATACCAAGCGAGTTACAAGTGCCTGGCCAAATTGACAAAATTTGAAAAACACTTGTATCTCCAAAAAACAAATCAAGTTATCCATGATTTAGTTTCACCATTAAATTTGTTTCAAAAATCGAAATCGAGATTGCACAATGATTTGTTTATCTTTTTTATTTTCCGTACCCTGAAGGTCAACGAAAAGGCGCCACCCTGTACTTTAAAAAAAAAAAGCTTAAATAATTCCCATATTATTTTTTTTGCTTTGAAAGACTTGTTATATAATACCAACAAGATAACGCCATAAAAGTTTAACAAATTTTACTCCTTTTATAACAATTTTATAACTTTGAAAAAAAATTAAAAATCAGATTAATATTGTCAAAGTCAATAAAATGATTATAAACAAAGCATTAAATTTTTAAAGACTTTTATGGCGTGATCTTGTTAGGTATGTATATGTTACGGTTAATGTAATAAAGTGGTTATTATGTATATTCACCGGTGAATGTAAAAAAAAAACTAAATAAAAGTTAACCAAAAATAACCACAACTAACCAAAAGTATTAGTTTTAACCAGAACGCACCAAAGTTGTTAGTTTTGGTTAGTTCTCGTTCAGTTTTTTTTAAATTTACATTCACCGGTGACTATACATAATAACCACTTTATTACATTAACCGTACAACCGTACACGACGCGGACAATTTATACGACAATTATTTAATCTTTATTTTTTTAAAGTACAATGAAGACGAAAGTTCAAAACAATTTTGTTAATTAACAATTGTCTTACTTGTTGAAAAATTAGCTTTAAGTTAAATTTTAACCGGAAAAAAATTCTTTGAAGTGTTTTAAAACACCATAATTTTTTAAAATTTTAATTTAATATTTAATATCCTAAAAAAAGTTATTTAGTGTGACGTACGCGGTTTTGACGCCGAGCGCGCAAACAAAATGGTCGCGCGGAGGCCCATTTTCAGCATTAAATTAATATTAAACAGAATGGAGGTAAAACTTTAGCAGTTTTTTTCGGAAATTTTCCCCCCCCGTTCAAGGAACTTCTTCCAATTTTCCCCTATCTCTTTTAGGTTTTTTAGTTATCATTAAAAATGAAAAGGGCTTTTTTTTTTAATTTTTTTTTTAATAAAAATTGCATTTTTGGGACAGTTTTGTTTATAGCACCCTTTTTATGAAAAACCCAA
>JAHBCN010003212.1:0-78101 GCA_019359885.1 Listronotus oregonensis
CGCCAGTACTACTCCCAGCAGCTTAAAGAAGAAAAAAGAAAATTTTGGGCAGCCCCCCAAAAATACCACGTGCGGGCCCACCCATCGAAATAAACGAAAAAAAATATAAGAGCGGTTAGGTCAATGAAGAATCACAAACTAGTGGACCTAAAAACCGAAAGAAAAGGGAACCCCAAAACTTTTTAAACACAAAAAGAACTATTTTCTAGGTATAAAAACGGAAAAAATGTCCCTTTTGGTGGAAAAAGGCCTGGATTACCACGATCCAAAAAAGGGCGAAAGGTACTGCTCCAACTATAGGTGTATATCTGCCAGCACCATGAGCCGTCGGGATGGGGCTCCTAGAAGAAGAATACAGACGTCAAGAGATAAAGAATAGACAGGTTTTCGAGCAGGTCGCTTTTTGCATTGACCATATTTTTACCTTACCCAGCTTAACAAAAGGTCACGGAATGAAGGGTTTATCTTCTTTTGGGGACCTTACAAAAGTGTATGATACTGTCCCTGTGCAAAAACTATGGCAAGTAATGGAAAGATCTCCAATGAGTAATACCTTAATAACAGCCATAAGGCAACTTTATGATCAATCAACCTCCAAGGTAATCAACCTCTAAGGTTAAGCTGAAGGTTAAATTGTCGGACAGCTTTCCAGTCACCAAAGATCTGGGAGGAATACAAAAGGCCATGTCGGAGCGTGACCTACAAACATGAGACTGGGAAGACAGAAGAGAGCGGAAGCGAGGAACCGGAAGGCGCAGGACGCTATAGAACCGGATGATTATGATGACTTAAAGCATCAACAAGGGATTAAACCAACAAGGGATTGAACCAACATTTAATAATTTAAAAAAATAACGGGTAGCAAGTTACTTAATTTTAAGGTATCCTGAATTCTCTACAGCTTTAAGCAAAGGTAACCAATTACACAGGCCCACAAAAAAAGTGGTGTGTGCTGGAAATCGGACTAGGATTAACTGGCGTACTTTTTCTGCTGAATATTAATTTGAAGTCAAAATTAAGGGGTCAAACAGCAAAAAATGAAGAACAGGCGTAATTTTAAATATTAACGATTTTTTTGTTTAAAACGTTAATATCTTTAATACTATAAAAGATACACGAAAGTTTACCTGACATAGACTATGTATTTTTACAAGACCTTTATTTTAAGTTATATAATCTTTTTGTCTAAATATATTTTTCGAGTTTTAATCAAAAAACCAAATGTTCAGGATTTTTTCAAAGTAAACCTTTAGTTTTTTTTTTATTATTTTTGGACTTTTTTGTGCAAATTTTGAGTAATTTGGGAATTAAATAAATAAAATGAATGATTTATTATAATAAAAAAACAAAAATCACATTAATCTAAGACTTTTTTTTTCTATTTTGGACTGAAATTTTTTGTCAAAATTACATTTTCGTTTATATCTCCTTTATTATTTATCTTATCAAAAATATTTATATAACCTTTAAAGGGGTGAAAAAAAAGTCGGGAAAAAGAAATTTTTTTTCCAAACCCCGCTCTTTTTTGAAAAAAATTTAGTTGGCAACAAATTTTTTTAAAAAGCGTGGGGAAATGAATTTCCTTCCAAAGTATAGGGGGAAACCTAAAAGTGTATCAATTTGGGGTTTTTTAAAGGAAAACCCCCCTGTATATTTTTATGTATTCGAATAGATTTTTCAAGCCAATTTCAACGGTATACAGTTTTTTTTGTTTATCTGTCAAACTGATCAAATTTATCGTTTAAAAATTTTTTTCGAATAAGCTATAATTTCTACAAAGATTTTAGAGCTAATTTTAAATAGGAACATAAAAAAAAAAATAAATTATGTAGACGTTTCAACTTTAACAGGTTTTTTTCTTTAAAACGAAAAATTTTAAAAAACGACCAAAAAAATACATAATTCCAAACTGTTTTACAAAGGGAACACGTCTTTCAGTAACAATTAGATTACACTACTTTATCAAATGTTCAAATTGTCGCCATTGTTAGCTAGACAATATCCAACCTGTCCCAAATTCTCAACAGGTTATCAAAAGTATTCCAACGAATCTCACGCATTTGATTTCTAATTTTTATTTTTAAGTGATCAATGTTTTCCGGGCCCATCTTTATAAACTTTATTTTTTTTAAACCCCCACAAATAAAAGTCCAAAGGTTTAAATCCGGGGACCTGGCAGGCCATTCAATAGGCCCCTTTCCCTATCCACCGATTTGGGAAAATTTTCGGTTCAGGAACTGACGCACCTGCAAACCAAAAAAATGCGGGAGCACCATCTTGTTGGGAAACCCAAAAATCTCTTCTATTTGAAATAGGATTTCTAACTGTGGAATGACATGTTAACGAAAATTCCAAATAAAGTTCTGATGTAAGATTTCCCCAATAAAAAATGGTCCGATAATATTATGACCTTTCCCGCCCAGACATTCACTTTTTTTTGGGCTTTGCGTGTGTGCTTCGGGCCCTCCATCGGGGGTTGACTGCAACCAATATCTACAGTTTGCTGTTGAAAACCATGAAGCATAAACGTAGCTTCATCAGAAAAAGAATATTTTGAGAAAAAAATTACCAGCATTGCACCATCAGTTTGACAGATAAACACATAAAACTGTTACCATTGAAATTGGCTTGAAAAATCTATTCGAATACATAAAAAAATACAGGGGTTTATTTTAAAAAAAACCAAGTTGATACTACTTTTTCTTTCCCGTATACTTTGGAAATGAAATTACATTTATCTGACGCCTTTTTTAAAATTGTGTTGCCAGCTAAATTTTCGTCGAAAAATTAAGAGCGGCTTGGAAGATATTACAATATTCCAGACTTTTTTGACACCCTGTATACCTAGACAATTTAAAAAGCTTTCTTTTTTGTTTTATAAAATTTTTGTATCTTTTAGAGTTTATAAAATATACTCGTAGTCCAAACATTTCGTGGTAACGGGTTTCTGCCGGTAAATGTATCGTATTGGTTTTTTGGGGTTTTCTCGATTTTTTCTGTTTGACCTCCAATTTTAACTTTAGATTCATGTTAGCGAAAACAAAATACGCCAGAAATTCTTAGTTTATTACCCAGCACACACCACTTTTTTTGGTAGACCCGTGTTAATATTTAAATTAACAGAGATAAAACAAATTTTCCAAAACCCTTTTAACTCCTTTTTGCATCCTAACTTTATTATAGATCATACCGAGTTGCTTATCGAATTTTTTTTTAAAGGTTTCCCTTAAAAAAAGTTGGACAATGTTATAGTTTAAATATTACAAAAATCGTGGAAGCCCAAGATTTAAGTGAAATTATTGTTTTTATTATTAAAATCTTACTTGAGTGATCGAAGGCAGTATGTCAAAACCCGTGGTCATAAATCTTATAACTTTGAAGGCACAAGTGGTGCTCCAGGGGGTAGTAACCTGGCCCTTTTCCCCCGTTCTCATTATTCATCAATGATATATGTTGTGATATCTCAAGTAACGTATTGCTATTTGCGGATGACGAAGCTGTTCAGAGTTATTGGGGATCAGTCTGATTGCCTCACATTAGGGGGGTGATTTGGAAATAGTTCAATTATGGTGTGATATCAACAATTTACCCCGAACACCAAAAAATTTTTTTTTTGGTTTACAAAGTAAGGTTAATCCTGTTCCCTTCAGTACAGTTTGGGATAATGCTGTTATTGGTCGTTATGAGACATTTAAGGATCTGGGTATTACTTTTGATCCAAAGTTTTTTTTGCAAACCACAAGACCAGATATGCAGAAAGCAATGAAATGGGGTTTTATAATGCGTAATTCCAGTTACTTTAATAATATTCCAAAAAACCTTATATTACTGCAACGTCCGCTCGTACTTGAATATGGTTCTATTATTTGGCATCCTATTTACAACAAGTATACAGTCAATTAGAAAATGTCCAAAGAAAAATTGTTAAATTTCTTGTATTTAAAAGCAGGGACATTTTTCCCAGGGTGGAGGGGTGATTTAAAAACGGTTTCAGTTTCCTTTTAAACGATCGCAGAAAATACATATCAATAAAATTTTTTTTTTCAAAATCTGCAGAGCCTTATTGACTGCCCCGAATTACTATCCCAGATAATGTTCCATGTTCCTTCTAGATCTGTCAGACTCTCCACATTTCACTTACCTACACCTTCTACTAATGTTTTGTTAAAAAAACACCACTATTTAACCATGCCCTTTTTTAATGACCCCCGTAACGACGTTTTTTAACGACCGTTGGTTTTTTACAAAAATGTTGAAACTGGTTTTGTGGACTACTTAGCCTTTTTTTATAAGTTTTAAGTTGTCAAATACTTTTACTACTATAATTTTGTATAAATTGTTTTTTTTTTTTTTTTATTATATTACTTTAAAATGTATAAAATTGTCTTATAAATGGATTACTGTTAGACAATAAAGATTATTATTATTATGTTTCAAGCCACACGGCTTTGCACCCCCAAGGGGAGCATTCCCATCCCAGACATCTTCAGATATAAAAAAAGGGTTGACTCTGGGGAACCCTTTCCGTGTTGTCGGGTCAGGTGACGTTATGTTCTGCTGTATTCCCCACAAATTTCCGGACAGTCCGAGCGGTCGCAAGTAGCATTTTTTTGCATAGCCTTATACAGATGTTCCCCGAGCCCCCGCCCCCTTTATTTTTTGAAAAGAGTCTTTGGTATAATGCCAGTGGTTGATAAAATAAGGGAATCTTTTTTGGCGTTATTCTTCCCCCCTGCTTCCCCTTTTTTGTGCTTCTGGTTTCCCCTACTTGGAAAAATTTTTTATTGAAATTTTTCCCCCCCAAGTTGTTGTTGTTCGGGATAGCGACATCGATCAGTGTTGTTTTCCTTCCAACTTTATCCACCAATACAATATCTGGTCTATTGTGAGCAACAGTTTGGTCTGAAGTACAGTTCTACCCAAAATACAATTAAATTCGTTTTTTCGAGAATGGGGTTTAGGAGTATACTTGTAGTAAGGCAATTTTGCAGTCTGTAAAATTTAGCTTCTCTGCCAATTGTTGATGGAGTATCTTGGCTGCTGAATCCTGTCTTTCCTTATACTCTGATGCTGCAAATGCTTGGAACCCCCCCTTATTGCTGGATTGTCTCCGATGTTTGACATCCATATCGCATCGATCTTCTTTTATAGACGGGTCTCTAACGATATGCTTTAGATAGTTTTTCTTTGGGAAAAACCTGGTCCTGTATACCAAAAAAAGAAGCCTTCAGTCTCGGGAACATTTCCCGAAGTCAGCCAGTAGTTCGACGCGAACGGGGGACATTTTCCTGGGGACCCCATTGGGGGGGGGCGTCCTGAAGAGGCTTCTCCAACCAGGCTTGCAGCTTCTCCTGGTCTGTTTGATGGTGTCTGGGGCCCTTTCACGATCCATCAGTCCAATGGTGTTGAATCGTCGGCTCCCTTTGCTTGGTGTATCGGGGAAGAATCGCCAGTTATGGAAATAACTACGTAAGTTTAGTATTTTTTTGGCTAATTGCTTACCTATATCCACCAATCCTCTTCCACCTAGATATTATCTTATTATTATTATTATTTTTTATTATTATTATTATTAAAATATTAAATGCGTTTAGTAGTTGCTCATTTTAACAGGACTGCGTTAATAGTAACCATTTTCCCATATTCTTATTTCTTAATTTAAAACCCTTATTATTACATTTTGGATATACATGCATGTTGACTATGTAGCAAGTAGGGAGCAACAGAAGGGCTTATAAAAACAAGCAGATCTGCATAATAACAGAGAGCCAAGCGTCACTGGGGGCACTAGTAAAACCCAAGGTGACGTCCAAGCTGACATGGGAATGCCAAAAAGAACTGGAAGTCCTGGGAGAACGACACCAGAGTAACTCTCTTGTGAGTACTAGGACATTCGGAAATAGAAGGCAACGAAAGGGGATGAGCTTGCGAGACAGGGGTCATTTACACCATGCTTAGGACCAGAACCTGCCCTTGGAGTGAGCAAATCCACAGCACGAGTTCAAACCAGGGAATGGATCTGAAACAAACATGAGGAATACTGAGGAAATCTCAGTAGAATTAGATATGGAAAAAGCTTCGTGAGGGGCCCATCCAAAAGAACGAAGGAAGAAGTACTCAGGTAAAGTAGGAAAAGACTTTGCATAACAGTAGGGTTACTAACAGAGACGATAACCTAAGAGGACACCTACACAAGATAGGCTCAAACAATGGGGACCCAAGTTTCAGAATGTGCGACGAGGGGAAAGAAACAGCCTACCATATCCTGTGCGAATGTAAAGCATTGAATCACAAAAGACAGACATTATTTGGGCAACCGGAAATGAGCCCACAGGAATATATCAACCAACCAGTTTCGGGGTTACACAGGCTTGTAGAAGTAACAAGACTAATGGGAGGATTGGTAGTGAATCAAGACGGCTCCCAGAGAAGGAGAAAAAGATGTAGCAAGTAAGGAAAACAAGATCTTGAACATCCAAAACCAAACTTAGGGACTGGTGAAATGGGTCCTCAAAGTTTAAATGAAAGGCGGTGCAAAGTTGTTTTTTTTACGATGTACTACTACAAAATAACAAATAACTTCATAAAATCTTTGTATAACTATATTCTGTATTGATTGTGTTCCTATATGTATGTTTTTCTTTTAACTATACGTCAATAAATAAATATGCTTTTGCCTTCTAAGTATATCCATTTCGCTTTTATTTGTTATATGCTTTTCTGGACCCAGTGTACGTAAATTAATATTTAATAATTTAAAACTATGATAAATACATAGGTACTGCAAATAAAAAAATCAGAATCCTTCCTGTGGAAAAAAGACTGATAGAAAATGTTAGGATCCAATAAGAATCTAAATTACTTCTCAGTAATTGAAATACTTTAATTCGGTTTGTTTCTGGAAAAGGTAATTGTATTTATATATTAATTAATAGGATAATGTAATCAAAATTGGTAATTGTTTTTTACGAATCCCAAATAATTTAGTTACTTCGAAAGTAATTTGATTATTTATAAAGTAGTTGAGTTACTTAGAAATTAATTCAATTACCTAATAAATAATTAAGTTACTACAAAAAATTGAAATACTTTTCTTCATGAAAAAACTTCCGGAATTTTGGCCAGCCAGAAAGAGCATCTTAAAACACTGCGGGCAGCTTTGAATCCGGCGAATGCCGCCTCCACGCTATTTAGTATTTTTGATTGATGCTTACCGCCACCGTATTTATAAAAAGAACTTTTTATTTTAGAGTCATTTAATGTTGAACTTCCCTAGAAAGCAGTTTGAATAGTGTGACGTGCGCATATAATGCATATTAGTATAAACACTTTATTTGTTTAGTGTATCGTGTTTAATATATGTGGTAATTTATATAGATTAATTGCTAAAATATTCAATTACTTTTAGTTTTAATTAATAATTAAATTACTTTTAACAAACAGGCTAATAATTGGTAATTAAAATTTACTACTAGTTAGAAAAGTAATTAGTAATTGAATTAATTTTTAAAAATTATTGCAAAACTCTGCTAATAGGTCTATCTGGATCGAAAAAAGTCCAGATAGAAATTTATCCTAACTTAACTGATAAATTCTCATGAAAAACATTATGAATTTATCAGTAATCTCTTTAAAATAATAGGTAGGAACTACCAATACTTTATTTTGCTTTTCTTTTCATTTTTCTTATCATAATGAAAAACTCTACAAAAAACAGAAATCCATTTTTTTGTCAATCTGTAAGAATCCGGAATTGCTATTTCTAAAACACAATAATTTATCATAACTTCCAATCAAACATCGTATTTTATTTGGATCTATCAGACTTTTTTAACAGGGCTGGTAAAATCATTTTAAATAAAATCTCCTTTATGCGTTTAAGTTGGTTTCTCTAATTGTAGGTCAAAATTCGGCGACCTATTTATTGATTAATTTCTTGGCAGCTGCATATACCGCCCAAATTTTAATTTTTCCTAGTACCAAAACATAAACTACAGTGCACAATTATTCAATAAAACAAGCAAATTAGCAAATTAATGCGATACCACGATATTTAGGTAGCTAAAAGCTAATACTTAAGCATCGGTTCTGTCAAGTTGTCGGTATGCCTTTGATGTGCCATACTCAAAATGCCGAAAGCAATATTTTAATTATGTAATAATCTTGGATTTTATAGTTTTTTTTAAGAGAGAATATGTTATGAAAAATAATTTTTATGAAAGTCACTGAAAAGCTATTTTTTATATATTTTATTTCATACTGTCTGGTAGACCTTTGATTATATTATCAATTTGAGTCCGGTAGGTTAGTCATTACAGTATCAGAGCCGAGGTCAACAAACTTTACGGACTGTTTCATTTTTATAAATCAAATTAGACATTTAAAAATATGCCAACATAACATTTTTGTTGACTGTTGCCACAGGAAAAAAAGAATTTTTAGAATTGTGATTTTTTTATTTCTGAAATCAAATAATGATACAGAACGGACTATAACAAGTAACCTACCTTATTATTAACCAACCTTACTATTTTAAAATATTTTTTATTTATAAAAAATTAAAAAAACCAATAAAAATCCCCTTTTAAAATTTTGGTTAAATTTTCCAGGGCACCACGCCTTTTTATAATTTTGATACGGGGTTTTTGGGGCGCTGATCACGAATCCCAATTTTTTTCCGGCAACCTCTGGTTTTTGAGTTATGAGGCCTCTAATGAAGTAACCCCAAAATTCTCCCTTCTTGAAACTGATTACCAACAAATGGAAACATACATTGATTAGGCACTTAAATATTAAACAAATACACTTATATTTACAATAATTTATTTTCTATTTTAAGTGAAAATGACTCAAATGGATCTACTGATCTGTACGTTGTAAGAAGATATATGATGTATAACTGGTTGCCTAATTCATAATTAAGTTGTAAAGATATAAAAAACTGGATTTATTTGAGGTGTTTTTTACTTTAAATAAGCAATAAACTTTTGTAAATTTTAGTGTATTCGTTAAATATATAAGTGCCCAGTCAGTGTATGTTCCATTTTGATGTAATCACTTTTAAGAAGGAGGAATTTTGGAAAAATATCCATTTTGAGGTTAGTCCACTTGGAGGCATAATAACTCAAAAACCACAGGTTGCCGAAAAAAAACTGATTTTAGATTTGTGATCAGCGCCCCAAAAAACCCGGTATGCAAAAATTCATGAAAATCGGCGTGGTGTCCGTAAAGTAAAATTTTACCAAGATTTTAAAATATTTTTCTAGACTTTAGTTTTAATTTGACCACAACGCTTTATTTTAATATGACCAAAAACATAACCAATTACAAGGTTCATTAGGATTAATTGCCATTCATTATTTTCTCTTATATATAACGAATATTTTTTTTATTTTAAAAAGCTTCTTTACGTGCCTAACGTAAATGGCCTAAGAAAATTTAAATTGCTTGGAATTATTTGAAACTGTGAAGCCTCTTAAAAGACTTATGAAAAATTAAAAAATCCGGATGATTGCGCCTATAAAATAAAGCTTTAAAAACAACATATGCTATCTACAAGTATACTTATGTTTTTCACTCTTCTGCTGAGCCAGGTTCTACATTTATTTTTTCATTTCTTTCATCTCTTACAATGTATAGAGATATACTCGAACGTATATTTACAAGGGAAAAGTTTTAAACTGTAAGAGTTTTTAGCCAAATACATTAATTAATTTGAGTACAAACAATTTGGGTTTTATTGTTGCGAATTCCTACCGAAAAAAGGTTTAATAATAAAAATACCGTAAAATTTATTTAATTGTTTTTTGAAATATTGGAATTTTTAGACTTAATAATTTCCGTATTTTGTAACTTGTTAAGCTTATTACCTTTTTTGGGCTAAATTGAAAACATTTTCTAAATATTTGCAGTCTAACTTATTGCCAATCAAATCCTAATGATAGAAAGAAATAGTCAAATTGGCATTTCAAATTATTAGCCACTCCATTGCAAATGCCAGGAAAACTGCAAATTTGGTCAATATTATGAACCACCTGTTTAACATTTAAAATCTAATAAGTCGAGGATCATATCAAGCTGTTATAAAGACCGTGGAAAAAGTTTAATTTTTAAATTAACTTCGGAAGAAAACAGTGAAGACAAAGAAAAAACTATGACCAAAAGCTAAGAGTTATATGTCGCTGAAAGATAATAATTTTCCCAACTTTAAAATTATCGTAATTAATATAAAAAATAAATTTCAAAATTTTATTTATACGTAATCTATATTAGGTTTGCCTAGAAAAAAATATTCAAGAATGTTTTTGCTCACCGTTACATCAGATTTATAAAAAATTGCGTATTTCTAAATTAAAAGGAAAATATAAGAATAATTTTAAATTACCATGAACAACATTTTATTTACCATAAAAGTCAATGTTATACCTATGTTGATTTGCAAGTGAGAAAATTTGTCAAACCCAAAACTTGCAAATAGAGAATTATTGTACCAAAAAAAATATATATACAGGGTGTTTCTTAATAACAGGCCATTATTTAAGAAAGTGATTCTTGAACCCCTTTTAAGAAAAAAACTTCATACGAATGTATGTCCTAAATGTCTTATCTTTTGAGATACAGGTTGTTAAAATTTTAAGAAAAAAAAAATATTGTCATTTTCATACCACTTTAAATATTTTTATAAAAATTGGTGGACGGCGTTTATGCATTAAAGAGCATTTTTTTGACCTAAGAAACATTTTTTTATTTATTTTTTATCTCTTTAAATAAATTATTGATTAAAGTTACATAAATCGTTTTTTCTCGTAATTGGTCCAATGAGATGCAAATAAGTGAATTTATTTATTTTTTTATGGGAAAACGATGAGTCGTACGAAAAAAGTCAATTAACCAAATTTGTTTTAAATTGACGGGGGACTCCAAAAAAAATTTATATTAAGATAAAGCAATGACGTACTACTTTTTCCTTCAAAAATATCTAGTCAGAGTCCGGTACGGACGCCACTGTTGGAAATAAAAAAATGTTTGTTAGGTCAAAAAATCCTCTTTGATGTATAAACGCCGTACACCAATTTTAATAAAAATATTTAAAGGGGTATGAAAGTAACAATAAAAAAATATTTTTTTCTTAAAATTTTAACACCCTGTATCTCAAAAGATTAGACGTTTAGGACATACATTCATATGCAGTTTTTTTTCTTAAAATGGGTCCATTAAATATTAGCATGTTATTAAGAAACACCCTGTATATATATTATATTAATAAATACTTGTTATAATTCAATATTAAATTACTATTTTATTTAGTTATTTTTGGGTCATTTGTTTATTAATTAAATATTTAAAATGTTTTTAATAACCTAGATATCTACTGAATTAATTAAAATTAAATCTGGAAGTCCTAGTGATTAGTTTCAGTTTAGACATTTTGCATTTGGTATAAAGTATAAAGTATTTTATTGCAACCGACAAAAATGCTGAACACAAAAAAACATTTTTTAGTCTGTTTTATTTGGGTTACTCGCCTTTCTACTTTTTGGAAAATGGGACCCTCTTGGTCCGGGTCCCGGGATATGGGGACTGACCCGGTCCAGCCCTATTGACCTCTATGAACTTGCAGATCGCCTGCAACAAAAAAGAAGAAAACCCCCCAAAAAAAACCAAAAATTCAGGTAAACTTAAAATCAATTAACACACCATACCACCCACATTTCTGGTCTTTTTAAATACTATTCATACACCAGTCCAATAACCTATTGTCACTTATGACAAAACGTCATTAAAAGTTCAAAAAGCTTTCAGAATTTCCTAAGTTTTCAGACCTAAAATTTCTTAAAATTTAGTTTAATTTTTTGTTTTAGTTTCTATCTTCATAACGGTGGCCGACTTGCCACCGAAACGTAGATTAATATTTGTGATTTTTTTGTGTTTTTTTTGGTGGTTTTCTTCGTTTTTGTTGCAGGCGATCTGCAAGTTCATAGGGGTCAATAGGGCTGGACCGGGTCAGTCCTCATACCCAGGGACCCGGACCAAGAGGGTCCCATTTTCCAAAAAGTAGAAAGGCGAGTAACCCAAATAAAACAGACTAAAACATGGATCCGCCACAAAACTATAGAACATATTTACAAAAAAACATATTATTTTAAAGCTAGAATCAATACTGAAGTAAATATTTATAGGTATTGTATCTAATATAATATTATTAGACTTTGCCCTAACTATCCATCAAAGCCGTAGCCAGGAATAATTTTTGGGGGGGTTAGCCTTTTGTGTCAGGGGTATCGACTCTGCAAAATTTGGTGATCTTTTCGGGGTACTACATACAGGGTGGCCCAACGAAAAGGTCGCACCCTTATTTGTGACTCCTGGTATATTTTGGGAAAAACGCTCGGACACGTCAATTTTGATTTCTATGGGGGATCATTTTTATCTATAGCCGTACAATACAGGGTGGTCCAAAAATAAGATATTGCATTACACTTAAGATTTTTAAATTGAAACCCCAATTTTTTAAAAATTTTGGATTCTCTATGACGTTTTTAGTAACTTTTGTTAATAAAGTTTATACCTATCTTTAATCGTTGTAAAGTTATTTAAGTTTATTTTAAAATTTGACCAACTTAACTCAATACTTAAAATAATCGATTGCATGGCTAAAAATAATAATCATGGATACCATCAAGAAAACATATAGCATCAGTGTCATCATATGTCATAGGAAAACTTTGTCTTTGATTTCAAATTGTAAACTTACCTAGTTCTGATAAATATTAGACAATTATTTATTCAGTTCAAGAAGGGGTAAAAATAATAATACTCTATTATTAAAATGGGGGCATTACAAAAGCTACTGTCCGGTTTTTTAATGCATTACATTCAGACAAAAATATTAACGATGAGTATGTGGCTAATTAATGAGAAAATTTGAGAAACTGGATCTTCATCTAATATTCGCCGTAATCGCCATTAAAAAATCGACCAGTTAGAAATGAAGTCGCAGAATTATCAGTGATGGAACACGTAGCACTTGACGACACCCAAGGCACTCGTGGACTGGCTGCTTCTTAAGGATTTACATGCTTAACAGCACGGAGAATTTTGAAAGACAATTAATTTCACCCGTATAAGATAAAACTTGTCCATGGGCTTCATGAAGACGATTGTGTCCCAACTTTTAATCAACAATGCAATCATGTTATTTAATATTTGTTTCTCGGATGAGTGTACGGTCTATTTACATGGTGCTGTAAATAGAAATAATTGTCGATATTGGAGTGACTCAAATCCACATCTGTTTCTAGAGGTACAACCGAAATCTCCTGAAAAAATAAATGTGTGGGCCGGCATTTTCGTAAATCATATTGTAGGACCTTCCTTTATTCCTAGAAACTTGACGGGCAAGACGTACTTGGACATGTTAGAAAATACAATAGAACCACGAATTACCGAAATAATAGAAAATAGCGTTAATTTTAATGAAAATGATATTTATTTCCAACAAGATGGTGCACCACCGCACTACGTGGCTTCAGTACGATAGTTTTTGGACACGCATTTCCCGAATCAATGGATCGGCAGACGAGGCCCCATTGAGTGATCGCCGAGATCTCCGGACTCAAGTTCTTTAGATTACTTCCTTTGGGGGTATTTGAAAAGTAAAGATTTTAGTACGAAATTAGATTCTATTTAAGATCTTCGGGAGCGGATTACGGCTGAACGTAGAAAAATAATTTCATACATGCTTGAAAATTTGAGAAATACATATGAAAAAAATATTTATTGTTCCATGGAGGACAACACTTTTAGCATTTATTACCACCTACTTAATAGAAAATTAATTTTTACTTTACCTTTAATTTGCGTATGACTGTAGGTTGCTTTTTTTTTTTTTTTTTTTAATTCTAGGAGGGTTGTTTTTAATTTTAAAGTCTTGTTACTATGGAAACTAATTGATTAATATTTTTACGATATATTTCCTTTTTCTGGAATTTTATTATAATTGTAAATAGCTTTACAACGATTGAAGATAGGTATAAACTTTATTAACAAAAGTTATAAAGTTTTTGGAGAATCAAAAAAAATGGAGGTTTCCATTTAAAAATCTAAATACAAATAACTTCTTTTTGGACCAACCTTGTATTGTACGGCTATAGATGAAGAGACGTCCCCTTAAAATCAAAATTGACGTGTCCGAAAGTTTTTTCAAAATATACCAGGAGAGTCACAAATAGGGATGCAAGCTTTTCGTTGGGTTACCCTGTATAATATTAAAAGATACTGCAACTCAGATTGTAAAACCGCGATCCTTGCGCTGCAACCTACGATACTCTCAAACTAAAACTGAACATCGCTGCCCGCACGCGTTTGTACTCAATGTTTTGTTTTCCGCCTCAAAACCTAGCATTACCAAAATTATTCACTATAGTAGTAGCACAGATTTCTTAATATTATAATATTAAAAAATATGTGGTAGTACTTCTTTGTATTCATGGTTTTTTTCTTTTGTGAAAATTTCGGGGGGGGGTTCTGACCCCCTGACCCCCCCCACTGGCTACGGCCTTGCTATCCATCAAGTATAAATTTTACCGCCCCAACCTTTCCTATTAGAAATTTCCAACCCTGAAAAGCTGACTTGTTTGTATTTAGATTTTTATTGCATACCTATTATAAACCAAATTATGTTAGTAGCTGAAACGTGTTATTAGGCTCACTTTTTAATTTCAAAGAGCTACATCGCTTGGTTGAACAGCTGTCAGTATAAAACAGAAGTAGTGGAAATTTTAAAATGTTCAGTTTTATTTTATTATTTTTTAATCCCATATTTCTATTAAAGTGGGCTAAAACTTTTAATACCAAAACATAAAAACCCAAAGTAAAACTATTAAACAAAAAACAATTATTTAGCCAGAGAGTTTATACATTTTTTTTTATCTAAGTAATTTACTTCAAATGAAATGACTAACCTTATTGTACATGGGTATTACATAAATTTTAACAATTTTGGGAATAATTTTTAAAAAATATCACAAGGAAAAGTCTTCTATTATTTTTTTTTGTATCCTTTTATTAATTGCCCTTAAAAAAAAACAAAAAAATTAAAATCGATTGGTCGTAGGATCTCTCCTATACATATCACCTTTAAAAAGTATCTTTAGTCCAAAACTTTAGTCCTTAGTATTTACCATTACCCGTTAATTTTCAGTAAATCAATTACTTTATCCGGACAAAGTGATATTTTTAAAAATAGTAATTGGAATAAAAGCTTCTCAAAAAGATACTAAATTTGAAATTACCATAAGATAACCTCTAAATTGTTGTTTTGTCAAAAAAAGCAATATTACTTTCCAGTTTTATCGGTAAGGCTTAAATGTCTCTTCTCTAGAGCACACATCACTATCAGTACTCAACTATCAATTATATTTAAAAGGTTTTTAAACAAGAAAACTAAAGAATAATAACTAGGATTGGGGTCGCGACTAAGGTAAGTTTCGGCTTTCTGCCCGACGACTTTTGAAAGATGCAAAATGTGCGGAGAATCATGTTGCCAAGTTGCTGGCATACAAAATCTCCGACAAAATATGTTGATTCTTTTCTTAACTAAATATTGAATAATAAACTTGGAGCTCGTAAAGAAATTTAGCAACAAAATTATTTTTGAAATATGTTGTTGTTGAGGGGGTGTGCCGTGAGCGTGACAAAGCTCAATATCCCCAGTAATAACGAACATAAGTAAAACAAATTACTATATTTTATAATACTATGTATGGCGAAATAAAATAAGTTTTTTTTTATCTACCTTAATGTATACTATTACAAATTAACGGAATACTTGATCCAGTGCCAGTAATGTTCTTCTTCTTCTTCTTCCTGGAAGCCGTCTTGATTCACTACCGGAGGCAGCGCAGCCTCTTGGACTTTTTGTGCCTAATCTCCCATTATCTGTTATACCAATCCTCCCCTTAGTCTTGTTCCTTCTACAAGTTTGTATAATCTCGAGACTGGTTGGTTGATATATTCCTTTGTGGGCGTATTTTCGGTTGCCCAAATAATGCCTGTCTTTTGTGATTGAACCCTTTACATTTGAACAGTATATGGTAAGCTGTTTAGTCCCCCTCGTCGCACATTCTCCAACTTGGGTTCCCATTGTATGAGCCTATCTGGTGTAGGTGTCCTTTTAGGTAATCGTCTCCTGTTAGCAACCCTACTGTTATGCGAAATCTTTTCCTACTTTGTCGGAGTAGTTTTTCCTTCGTTCTTTTGGATGGACCCCTTATGAAACTTTTTCCCTGTCTTATTCTACTGAGGTTTTCCCAGTTTCCTTGTGTTTGATTTGGATCCATTACCTGGTTTGCCTCGTGCTGTGGTTTTGGTCACTCCAAGGGCAGGTTCTGGTCCAAAAGTATGGTGTGGATGATCCATGTCTCGCTAGCTCATCCGCTTTTTCGTTGCCTTCTATTCCCGAATATCCTGGTACCCACAGAAGAGTTACCCCGTTACGTTCTCCCAGGACTTCCAGTTGTTTTTGGCATTCCCATGTCAGCCTGGATGTTACTTTGGGGTTTACTAGTGCCCCTAGTGACGCCTGGCTGTCTGTTATTATGCAGATCTGCTTGCAGTAATGTTTATGATAGAAAGACATATCATTCAGTTATTAAAGGATTTAAGATGACAAGGGGTATTTCAAAAACTTCAGAGGGTAAAAATTACAAGTTCTTTAAAGGACACATAATGCAGATTTTGATATTTTATTAAAAACTTAAGTTAAATTTGACCTTTTTTTCTAAACCTAACCTAAGTAGTATTCCAGTTATTGACTTTTATACTTTTTGTTAAATATAAGGAAAGCTATTTATTTTATAAGTATATATTATCGTAAGTTTATAGCCTCGCTCGCTAGCCGGCTTGGCAATAAGAAAAAAATTTTCCCACTAAAGTCACGTTTATGTACTCATAACATACAAGATTTTATGTACCATTACATTATAAACGGGTTCCTAAAAACTTTCTAAATTTTGTTTTGTTACATTTGAAAATCCCTGTATACCAGATCGACTGTTGTCAGTGATAGAACAAATGACGGTAATTGCATTATAAATATCAATAATTACTATTCAAAAAATAATAAGTGTAAGTGTATGTTACCGCAGCTAAACTGTATAACAAACAGCTGGTTATAGTGTACTCGTACACAAAATTAAAAACACTTTTTATTTTAACATATCTAAAAATAAAATTCTAAGCATATTAATATAGAATAAACCATAAGTTTTGCGGGTTTCATGCCATTATTTGGACTTGAGAACAATTTTTAAATTAATTGATACCACTATATTGTATCATTTTGTTTAATAATTTAAATTGGGCAAAAATGGATACCGGTTAGTTACTATTTAAAGAGATTAAAATTTTTAAAATATTAGTTTCATAAATATTTTATAAATTATAAAAGCCTGGCAATAAAAAAGTAAATTCGGTTATTTTACATTTTTCTTCATTTTCTTGTCATAAAAAGGTTGTAATATAAAAAAATACATAAATAACAGGCATATTAATTACATGAATTAGCCTAACACCAAAAACAATAATTATTATAATAAAATTACAATTAAAAATTAAAAAAAAGCGTAAAAAGAAAAATGTAGACAAATCATAAAAAATACATTATTGTTTACTTTTTGGGGTTTTTCGGTTATTTTTTTAAATTAAAATCAGTGTTTGATTGACGTTTCGGTTAATTGAATTAAACCATCAGCAGAATATCTAAAAGAATTTTCTATTAGTGTATTTATTTAACATAATGAGTTTAACAAAATTATTATATGTATATTATTTTTAAAATAAACACTTTCCAACAAAAAATTTAAAGAATTATTCACAATAACATTTCTATTTTAACCTTTTTTTTTGGTTGATAAAACCGAAAAATGTTTTCTTTTTTAAAAATACGAAACCTACTAAATTTCCCGGGTTAAATTAAAAATTTTTTATTAGGCTAAAATCTAGGGTTTTTTATTTTTCTATTGCAATAATAAATTATAAATTTGACCTTCCCTTTTTTTACGGTATTATTGTTTTTTTTTAATGTGAATCATTTCTTTAAGCTTTTTGTTGTTATTTCAAATTAAAAAAAATATTCAAAGTGAAAACATGAAATTTTTAAGAGCTTTTGAAGGGCGAAATTGGTTTGGAATTTTCCTTTTTTGATGTTCTTTAAATTTTTGTCTTGTTTGGCCAATATATAATATATAAAAACATATATGGGCCAAACAAGACAATATTTAAAAAACAGAGTTAAAGAACATCAAAAAAGCATAAGATATCCTAACATTAACCATACAGCCCTGTCAACGCATGCACTTGATAACATTACATAATTTTCACTTTAGCAATGTTAATATTTTAGAATTTGAAAGTAAAAACAAAAAAAGAAATATTAAAGAAATGATTCACATTAAAAAAAACACATAATACCGTAAATTTCAGAACAGACACGGAAGGTTTAACCTCTATTTACAATTATTTTTTTATTGCAAAAGAAATAATGCAAAAAACCCAGAATTTACCACCCTAATAAAACAATTCTAAATAATTTAACCCAGGACATTCCAATAGTAGGTTTCGTAGTTTTTAAAAAGATAAACATTTTTCAGTATTGTATCAACCACCAAACAAAAATGTAGTTAAAATAGAAATGTTATCTAGTGCTTGTAATTCTTACAATATAGTTGGTAAGTGTTTATTTTAAAAATTATATACATATAATACCTTTATTAAATTCATTATGTTAAATAAATACAATAATAGAAAATGAAACTTGGTTGTGGCTGTGTGCAAGGAAGAATTTAGGAAATGAAGAGACTTTGTATTTCGTGCAAATTTTTATTAAAAAACTTAGCAGAGCGCTTTCAAAACCATCATCATTGCTATTCGTCGTCAAGCAGGAGCCGCGGCAAATTTGAGCCAGCAAAACATTTAGAGGGCTTCAATAAAATATCACATTATTACACAAATTTAAAAATAAAAGTCAAACAACATTAATATTTGTTACATTTTCCCTTATTAAAGGGTGAAATTTAATTTTTTTTTTAAAAACTATACCATTTTGTGGAAAGACGAACATTTGCCGCGGCTCCTGCTTGACGACGAATAGCACTGATGATAGTTTTACAGAAAGCGCTCTGCTAGGTTTTTTTTAATAAAAATTTGCACGAAATACAAAGTCTCTTCATTTCCTAATAATAGAAAATACTTTTAGATATTCTGAAGATGGTTTAATTCAATAAACCGAAACGTCAATCAAACATTGATTTTTATTTAAAAAAATGACCCGAAAAACCCAAAAAGTAAACAATAAAGTTTAATTATTACAAACTGTCAAGAAAACAAACCAATAAAAAATACATTTAGCGCCCACATTAAATAAGCAAAACCAGGAAAAAAATTAATTAAACGCATATCTAACTAAAAATATGTATTGGCTTAGTGACATAAATAGAAACAAAGACAAATAAATTAGGGCAATATTCAACACAACCTTTTTCAAAAAAAAAAAATATATTTTAAATAACATTATTAAAATGCATATTTAACGATACTTAGGAGTTTAGCTAATGATCTACCACCGTTTTCAAGATAACACTAATCCATAAAAACTTAAACTGAAAATTAAACAATATTTAAAATTAAATTTGTTACAATTAAAAATTCTAAGATCTTTTTGTCAGAATTTATGACGTAGTTTAACTTATGTCAACTTTTGTAATTTAAGGTTTTTGTAGCTTTTAAAGACCTTATATTTCCAAATAAAGTCAAAAATATGTTAATATCCCCCTAAGATATTTAAGTCCTAAGGTATCTTTTTAAATTTGCCATAAAAGTGCCACCAGATAAATAAAAAAATATCGTTTAGACTGTTTTAAAGGTATTATACGTTAAAAGTTCTTGATAACACTGTACATACTTCTATTTTTTTACAAGATTTACGTTAAAACGTTATACCTTCTGCGTTTAAAAACAAATGTACACAAATCATAAAATTACATTTCTTACAGTAAATGTGACAATGCTGCGGTAATTCGAATGGACGAAAATTCAGCGCCCCCAATCAATAACGGTGTGAACGTGGGGAAATAAAGCGCAAGAAGTCATGCTGCGGCGACACCCAATGGGGTAAAAACATTTTTGGTTACCTTTAATTAGGTAACACATGAAGATTCTATCCAAAAAATGAATACTTTATAACAAATAATAATTGTGTATCATACTTTATTAAGTTATAACAATGTTTATTTAGACAGCTTCTTTAAAAGTTAGTTATTGTAACCCTGTTAAAAAAGCCTTCATCAAAATATATTTTGTACTATTAAACAAAAAATTACTTTCCTTGGTATAAGGGAAGTATTGTAATTGCAAAAAATGGTCCTTTGATGTTTTACAGGTTTTCTTGTTTTGGGATCCCCGCTTATCGTCTTTTGGTCCCGTAACTTCCGAACTAAATATGAATTAATTTTAAACGTAATATACGTGTAATACTTAAAGTAGAATAACCAACATATTTCTAAGCTAATTGTTTCAGGAAAAAGGAAAAATGATATTTTGTTTTACATAGCAATAAACGCTTATGATAATCCTACAAAAGTCCAAATTGAAATATTTTTGGTATTATTTCAATAAAGTTTTATTTTTACTTTGGGATAAGGGAAATTGAACAGATTATGGCAAAAAAAATATCTTTTTAAGGTTTTTGCAGGTCTCGGTCATATTTTGGGATTCCCAGATAATATAAAAACATAGTGTTCCAATTTTGTGTGTTTCATGCTATAGGTCGTAAACAAAGTAGGATGTTGATTTAAAACCTAATGTATGTGTTAAACTTAGAAAACAAGGAATCTATTTTTGAGCGATTTAGCTTCAAAAAAAGGGAAACACTAAGCTGAAGATTGATATTTATTGTTGTATTTTAATATATTTTTCTGCGCTTTTTACGATTAAAATAGACTAACTAACTAGGGTTTGTAAAAGGGTGTCTCCGGTTAAAAAAATAAATATATGTTGTATGTCATTTTAAAGATTTTTGGGGTCAAATAATTTAAAAATTTTATTATTTTTGAAACATGTCTGTTTTCCCCACAATGACGTAAGTTAGCCAATTTTTATGTTGGTTGTTATCAATCTCTTTTTTCTTCTTTGAATAAGAATTTACTTTATATCTTTATTTATTTATAAAAAAATAATTACAAAAGCGAATAATTGATATCTACATTTATGTTTTGTCAGTTTTATCGACAGAAAGTTGATCAACAATGAATTTTGTAATAGCAAGAAATTCTGGGAAACAAAGTATTTATTTGTGTCCTATAAATTTTAGCTATACTATACTAAAAAAAACAAAACCTTAGACCAAGGCAATGTCCGTTAAGCCGCCTTTACACGTCTGGCCAATTGGCGTGCCAACTGCCCTGCTAGTTGTCCTAAAATTTGACTGTCTCCAGGAGTAGACAGAGGGCAATTGACTGGGCGTAGTGACGCTCCCCACTACTCTATCACGGCAGTTGTCTTGACAATTGGCGCCGTGTGAACGTGGTAGGGCAGTAGATATCTCGTTTTGGGCAAGTTTGCCTTTGTCAGTCGAGACGTCTATGTGTGTGAGTTTAATTTTACATTAGGAGGTAGCACTTTCCTCATTATTGTGTCTTTATTAGATAGTTTACTTTCAACAAGCTGCAATAGTTCGTCAAAACTCTCCGGATTCATCCTTAAACAAGCTTTATATTCTAATGGATCCTCCATTCGTAACTTTTTTATCGATTGCGATGAAGCTCCGTGACTGTCTCTTTTCAATAGCCATTTCCTTGACCACTCCCTATTCTAATTTAACTCTTTTTTGAGAACTTCACACATTACTCTCAATGCATTACGAGACACAACAGACGATGAGGACTCCGCCATTTTTCGTCACCAACTGCCGTGGCAATAGTTTCGCCGTGTGAACAAGTTCTCATTCAATTGGACTAGCCTCAGACATTCACGCAACTTCTATAACCATATGTCCTGAACATCTCAACTTTTAAACCATAGGGTGGTTAAATTTAAAAAAAATATATTTTATTTTATAAAAATGTGGATAAACATAGACGGATAAAATTTGGGATATATGTTTATGTTTTCAAGGCATTCTTTCAACACCATTTGTAAATCATCTGTTACTCTGAGAAAGGGTTAAAGGGAAAAAACTTATTAATTATGATTTTAAATTTTTAAAATTCTTTAAAAGTATTTTGTAGAATAAAGTTTTCCTATCGAATGCATACTTTGTAGAACATTTTTGACAAGAGTTTGTGAACAAAAGCAGAAAGACTTGCCCTTTTTAGACTTAAATAGGCGAAGAAACCCATTCTTTAAGTAGAAAAGTTGTATACTTCTTATTAATGTTACTGTGTGTGAATACGACAAAGACATGTCATTCAATAGCATTTAACTGCAAAGTAAACTAAATAATTGTACTATATGTTACTTCATATAATTTTGATAAATAAATTTTTATTTTAATTACTTTCTAAGTATAGATCTACAGTGACTCCCAAATTTCAATATCTGGTCCAATGGCCGCCGACAGGGGAGTCAGGAAAGGTCCGTCGATCCCAGCCTGGGTTTATTAAAATTACTTAAAATAAAACAATTCCCATCTAAATCCGTAAATTTGACAATATCGCCTAGGAATTTAAATGAATATGATTATTATTTAAAAATTAAAGTTGTGGTATTTAGTTTGTTTTTAATTCAATTAAATCTGAGCTAGTAAATTAACCTAAACTTTTTGACCCCTTTACATTTTTTTATGGCGGCAGCCCTGTCTGGTCCTAAATAATGTTTGCGTCATATGAAACCTTTTGTAGACTAATTTACCAACATTTAATTCATAGGTACCAAAAATTGGTGCACAAGAAATAACTAATTTTAAGTGGCGTTTTATTTAAAGGTTATAAAAAGATATAAAACTGTAGAAGAGGAAAATAAAATATTTTTACATTCAAAATTTTACATAAAGCCCAAAATTAAAATATTTATTACCTAAATTAATTACGAAATTAAAGCATTTATTACTCTTTGCGTATTATAAATTTAGTAGCATTTGATCATTTTTATTTGATCTTATAATGTTTAATATAGTTTTTTTTTTCATTGTAGAGCATTAATATCTATTAATTTGAATAATAAATGGTTATCTAGAACTGATGCCAAAGTAAAATCAGAAAAACTTAGAATAAGTTAACACATCATATTTTTTTTGTTTTCTGATAATAATAATATATGCCTGTCAAAACAAACTAATACGTCATTTATGACAAAAAGTCATAAACTATCACTGGAAGCTCTTACAATTTCTATATCATAATTCTTACAATTTTAATTTATTTTAAGTTTATTTTAAAACGTCGATAAGTGTATAGATTTTTTGGGTTTTTGTTTTTTTTCTGTTTCAGACATTCTTCTGGTTTATCAATAGACCTGAGTTCACTAAATAACTATTCCAAACACCAGGACCGAAGCGGTCCCATTGTATAAAAACTTTTCTGGCGAGTATACCCAACAAGAATTAATTGACTTAAACACAAACACATCAAAAAACAAAATTAAAAGTACTTGTAAAAATGTTTTATGTTGAAACACAAAGTGGAATTCGGTATAACCTATTTAACCAACAAGTATATGACTTTAACACTATTTTTTTCATGTATGCACTTCTGCCATTATCATGGTAGTTTTATAATTTCATATAGAATGTTTTTGGATGGGAGCAAAGCCAATTATGCACAAATTCGGCAATATCATCATCGTCTTGAAATTGAGCTGCCCAGTACCTTTTACAGCGCAGTCCAAATAGATGAAAATTATAATTATGTTAATAATAATTCTACCTGGTAAGTAAGGAAGAACATACAAATTCATTTTTTTTTTCATTTCATCTATACTAAATTGATCGGTATTAGGACAATGTGTTATCACGCATCAGAATGACACTCTTGATTAAACGGTTTCTCTGTTTTAAACGAAATGCAGGTTAAACTAGTGAGCACGTCAGAATAAGACCCAGTGTTCTTAATACATCTTTTTTTTCAATAAATCGGTAAAGAAATCACTTTCTTTGACTTAAAGACGGTGGCCATTACTTTTTTGGCTGAAGGCACAAGCCATGTTTTTTTTGTTTTGTTTTAAGAAAGTTTTAGTGACGCCTCTCTAGACTAAACTTTGAATTGAGGCCTAAATAATAAAATCAGGTTTCGCCGCAGGTAAGTAAGAAATTTAATTCCTATTTATCTTGGTACTGCTAGTAATCGTAGTGAAGATCGGTTCCTTTTTGTTCTGTCATCCGTAATCTGGGTATCCATCTTGCGCAAATTTTTAAGTAATGCAGATGGAAATGGATAGTTTCCTTGCCGCTATTAACATTATACTATTACATGTACACTATTACGTAATCTGTAATGTTAGTAAATTTTCCAGGATAGAAATTATTCTATTTGTAATATTTGGGTCATTTTTTAGGTCAACGTTAATTTGTGTTTTCGAAGTTTTTAGATATCTCGCATGAGCAAATTTTTGACCTTACGGCCCTTCCTAAATTAGCTGAAATACCTGGATTTTTGATTACATAAATTTTCCGTATTGTGCATTAAGTCTTTGCAATAATCTACTTGGTTTGGAACCCTTAGTTACAAGAAATTTAACTCTTGTGCTTCAGGAAATAGAAACCTAAACCTCCAATTTAACTATTTTAATAATTACTTAATAAAAACAACTGAAGTGACTTTGACATTATGCATGCCTTTTAGATAGTCCATTGCAAAAATGTAAATCATATAAAATTCCAAGTTATATTTGAGACCTCTGGTAAAATATGGCAATTTTTAAAAATAATGGGTTATTAACTATAAATATGCCTGTCATATAAAATATTGGAGAGATATAAGAACGTCCTAAAAAGTCGGACAGTACTAAAATTTGCCTTTAAACGATATTAGCGCAGAATTTTTTACGAAGAAACACTAAAAAGGGCATTAAAGTGTTGTTAAATGCCTCATAATATTAGGCATTAACCTATAAAAAAGTAAGAAATGATTATGGTAAGGTAATAAAAAAAATTAAAGCGGCCTATTCCGCTTGCAATTTAATTATAAAATATTTAGTTTTTTCCCAGAATTCATAATTTAGGTGGTAAACATAGACACTTGCTTATAAAGACAAGTGTAGAAATGGGTACAAACAACGTTACAGCAACAATTATTAAATAAAATCATCCAGCTTTGTCCCAGTAAGTATCCATAATTTAAGCGGTAACGATAGACATTTGCTTATAAATAAAAACTAGTAGTACAGTAATAAGCAAAACGTTTACTTTAACGTTTATTATATGATGTTTATTACTATTTTGACAGTAATGTTGAATATAGGATGTCAAGAAAAAACTGTTTAAAGAAAAGATTTCTGGAATCGATCTAATTTTATAACTTACGTACAAACATACTTAATTTAAAAACTGCATTTAATTGCAAATTTAAAATTAAAAAGATAATTTAATTTACAGTCGACTGGTAAAATAATATATTGAGTGTTCCAAAAAAAAAGTGTGTTATAACTCGAAAACCCTAACTGAAAAAAAAAATAAGGAAGCCAAAGAAAAAGTCAGGTAGGCGGCAACATCCTGGACGAGAGAACAGACCCCAATACCTATTAAACAAAAATTTTAGGTAAAAATTTCAGATCGAAGTGAGTGGCAGCAACCCGATCTTTCCAGTACGGTTGAAGACATCATCTGGTATACGGATGGTTTCCAAATCGAGCAGGGAACTGGAGCGGACGTGTACAGTGAAATAAGGAATTCACAATTCTCCATTCCACTAGGAACACACAGTTCTATATTTAAAACCGAAATATATGCTTTACTGCACTATGCAAAAGAAAATAACAGGAGGGCTTAAAAAAACAGCAGATCTGCATAATAACAGACAGCCAGGCGTCGCTAGGGGCACTTGTAAACTCCAAGATAACGTCCAAGCTAACATGGGAATGCCAAAAAGAACTGGAAGTCCTGGGAGAACTTAACACTTCTGTGGGTACCAGGACATTCGGGAATAGAAGGCAACGAAAAAGCCAATGAGCTAGCGAGACAGGGATCATCCACACCATACTTTGGACCAGAACCTGCCCTTGGAGTGACTAAAACCACAACACGAGGACAAACCAGGGAATGGATCCAAAACAAGCACGAGTAATACTGGGGGAGCCTTAGTAGACTAAGACATGGAAAAAGCTTCATAAGGGCCCATCCAAAAGAACGAAGAAGAACTATTCAGAAAAAGTAGGAAAATACTTCGCACCACAGTAGGGCTGCTAGCAGGGCACGATAACCTAAGAGGACACCTACATAAGATAGGATCAGAAAATGGGGACCCAAGTTGCAAAATGTGCGACGAGGGGAAAGAAACAGCCTACCATATCCCACTTGCGAATGTGAAGTGTTATATAACAAAAGGCAGACATTATTTAAGCAACCAAAAATGAGCCCACAGGAATATATCAACCAACCAGTCTCGGGGTTATACAGACTCGTAGAAGGAACAAGACTAATGGGAGGATTGGTATAAAAGATAATGGGAGATTAGGCAGCCCAAGAGGCTGCGCTGCCTCCGGTGGTAAATCTAGACGGCTCCCAGCGAAAAAGAAGAAGAAGAAAAAAGAAGAATAACCGATACTAGGACCCTCGTAAAATTGACTTAAATTCAATAACGCCCTATATCTGCAAAACGATTTCAGTTAACTTTAAAATTTTAAAGGCATTTTAATTTGTTCCAAAAAATCGATCCCGAGAATGTACAAAGAGAATTACTCTATCTCTTACGGTTTTTCCAAATTTCCTGTATATACAAACAAAATGCTCCACCCTGTACAGTCGTGGCCAATAAATCTATAACGCCTGTATAGTTTTAACTAATAATAAAATAATAAGTAAACTTTTAGTCGCGTCTGACAATTGATTTTCTTAAAAATTAGACAATGAAAATCACCATTAAAAAATCCATGTTAAAACAAAGGTAAAGTAATTACAAATTTAAAGTAATACAAGGGCACAAAAAAAACATAATATATTGCATATTAGAGACAAAGAAAAAAAAAAAAAATAGGATTTACTCTTTGTGTCCGGAAACGCCTAAAAAAAGTTTTAGCAATAAAACAATATATATTTTTTTAAACAGCTTGTTTGTGATTTATTTAACAATTTTAAAAATACAAAATTAACAGCAAAACAAATAAGATACTTAAATAATTAGGTAGGTACTAATAAGTCCTACACTCTTTTTTAGGTAATTTGGTAATAAAAATAAGTAGGAGCTATTCGTCGACTTTTATAAACCATCTCCTATTTGCCAATTAATCGAGTTTTCCTGGAGACAAAAAACAAAAAGTATCCGGATCGCCTTCATTTATAATGTGCTGTTGTCGGAAGAAATGATAATACTATTGAAGAAACAAATTTAATTAATATTCTGGGCAATGATTTCTTAAAATGCGGATTCTATAATTTTTCCCTGTTATTTCGGAAACATTTTTTTCTTAGCCTTTCCAGTTCTTTCTTACTTGTATTAGGTATCCCAAAATTATAAAATTAATAATAATATAACACAATAAGTTAGGAAAAATACGAAACATTTATGGAAATAGTCAAAATAAATCTAGCAACTTAAAAAATATAAACAAACAAAAAAATTGGCGCTTGACGAACCTAAGTATGTGGTATTTAAATAAAAAGGGATATAAGTTCGTAGGTAAATTACATAACTTAACTCTCAAAATTGCGCTTCTGTAAATACTACATGATGACAGCACCACCCAAAGAAAATAAACCCAGGCACCACCCATGTCTTTCAATCTTAAATGTGTTGTCAACAAATTACGATTAAAGTTGTCGAGCTTAGCTTGGTTTATCAAAACCAAAGTTGAGGATCACGCCCCATGGATCGGGCAACAGCCGGGGATTTAATTTAAGAACTTTGAGCATATACTAACCTGGAGGAATGAAGCAAAGCGCTGAAAATCTGTTCACATTAGAAAGAGAAAGCAACAGTCATCACTTATCACCGTTGTCTATATCTCTCTCACAGCGTATCTGATTCGCCGATTTAAATAATCTTAAAAAAAGTGATAATAACCAGTGTCAAGAAGGAGGAATTTTGAGGTAACTTCACGTTTAGGCATAAAAACCTGAAGTTGCCGGAAAAACTGATTGACTGACTGATCGTGGATCAAATGCCCCAAAAAAAAAAAAACCGCTTTCATGTGAGTTCAAATATAAATATTCCGCAATAAAAACATCTTTTATCCTACCCCAAAAAATTAACAGATTTTTCTACAAAAAAAAGTATTAAAACGGTGGCTGCAAGCATCAATCAAATCACTAAATCGGATTCAAAGCAGCCCGCCGTCTTAAGATGCTCTTTCTGGCCGGCCAAAATTATGGCAGTTTTTCCATAAAGAAAGGCTATTGAATTTTTCGTTGTAATTTAATTATTTATTAGGTAATTGAATTAATTTCTAAGTGAATTAATTACTTTATACGTAATTAAATTACTTTCTTAGTAATTGAATAACTTGGGATTCGTAAAAATAAATTACCAATTACGATTACATTATTCTATTAATCCAAATACAATTATCTTTTTCGAAAAGTAATTAAATTAATGTCATTCAATTACCAAGAAGTAACTAAATACAATTTTTCAAATATTTTAATTCAATTACCGACAGCTCTGAAACCAGGTGACAGAGATAAAGGTATTTTGATGTAGGTTCAAAAGTATTTTTTCTTTAAACGTCAAAAAATCCGTCATTACTCTGTGTAGGCGATCGCAAAGTTTCATTTTTCCTTCGCCGGAGCTTTACTTCTCACTTTCCCGCCGGCGGAGGAAAAAGTGTTATTATAGCAACATAGATACAGCGAAACAACAAAACAAACGTCAACAACGTAATATTTATTAAACTAAAAACGAAACTAAAATTTTTATTTATTAATCAATTGAATATTAAATAAGTACTCACTTGATAACTGCTTATCAATACATAATTAAAACGCAATCGGAAACCAAATTAAAAAAAATGTTATTGTTGACAGTGTCTATTGACAGCTTTATGTTACATTAATATAGCAGCTATTCACCGACACTGGTCTAAGCCGCCTTGCGATCTTGCGAACCCAGTTATCTTTAGTAATTATTACTATAAAAAAATGTTTTTGCATTAATTTATCGACATTTGAAGAAAAAACAGCTTATTTTATAATATGAGTACCATTTTCATGGATTGCTCTTGTCATGAAAGACTCCATTTTTCTATATATGATAATATATATATATATATATATATATATATATATATATATATATATATATATATATATATATATATATATATATATAAATATATATATATATATATATATATATATATATATATATATAATATATATATATATATATATATATATATATATATATATATAAATATATATATATATATATATATATATATATATATATATATATATATATATATATATATATATATATATATATATATATATATATATATATATATATATATATATATATATATATATATATATATATATATATATATATATATATATATATATATATATATATATATATATATATATATATATATATACAGGGTGCCACAGATTCGAGTGCATGCATGTAATTTTGAAACCGTAAGAGATACGAAGTCGGTTAAACATGGCAAAGTTACGATTTAGGTGCCTAACAACATGCCGATTAGAAAGTTGTAAAATTTCGAGTACTTCTGGAGATATCCGGAAAAACCGAAATTTTCTGATTTCGTTTTTTTATTTTTTTCTGACGTTATTTAAAGAGATGGAAACAAAGACATTTTCACACTGATAAGTCACAAAACAGCTTTCTTTGAGAGATTTTCTGTACGACGTTTCGTTTTCGTTAAACTAATTGTTTTAACTTTATTTTTTAAATACGGACCTGGGTTTTTTATTAAATTTTTTTAAATCTCTTATTATCCCAATTTAATAAAAATGTATAACACTTAATATTTATTAACAAGTATGGAACACCCCTATAAGAAATGATGTACCTCTTTGTCTTACTCATTAACTTCTTATGGAAAATATGTTTATTTTAAACAGAAAATATTAAGTGTTATACATCATTATAATTGGGATTTAACTGTTTCAAAGAAATGGCAAACAATGAGGTGCTGTACTGAAAAATAAGTTGATGATATTGATGGAAAACGAACATCGTCTGAACTTCTCAACGCTGTTTTGTAGACCTTAAAAAGTGGCCATAAGAAAGTGTCTTTTGTTTTTCCATATCTCTTTAAATAACGTCAGAAAAAATTAAAACGAAATCAGCAAATTTCGATTTTTTCCGGATATCTCCGGAAGTACTCGGAATTTTACAACTTTCTACTCGGCATGTTGTTAGGCACCTAAATGCGCAACTTTGCCATAGAATTAAACCTGACTTCGCATCTCTTTACGGTTTTCGACCCTGTTGCATGCACCCCTGAATCTGTGGCACTCTGTATATATATATATATATATATATATATATATATATATATATATATATATATATATATATATATATATATATATATATATATATAAATATACTATTCTTAATACTATAAATGAAAGTAATACTTTCGTTGTTTATGTTTTCTTTTCCGATCCGGGGCAAAATAAGTACCTTAAAAGTTTTTGTTGGATACTTGCCAAAAATTTCTATTCTTTATATTTTTCAAGATAGGATCGCTTTGGTTCTAAAGCTAGTGGAGGTAATAAAAATATTCCTAAAAGAACTGGCAGACTACCTGTACGAAAATAAAAAACTAACCTCACAACTAAAATGATTTGTTACGTTTGATGGCAGCCTCCTTGGCTCATTTTCTGAATATAATTTCTATTAAAAGAACTTAAAATTAAATAATATTTAAAATTTTTTGAAAACATATCCAAAATTTTTAATAAACATTTACGGAGATTCGGTATGAATATTTACGCCCATTAGAAACCAGGAAAAAGTATTAAAAGAATGACAAATTTGACAAGTTCCTTGTAGTTTATCACCAGTTTACGAGATTTCCACTATTAATCTTGTGCCAGTAGGGGTTTTAGAAGAAATTAGACTGCTGTCATAGCAACATATCAAAAATGCGTGCTTCGAATTGGTTAATGTACAGAATAAAATTTGTGCTGAATATTTTTTCAAGTATGAATAACTTCCGGATTTTTTAAGAATATTCATAAAATATTCGCGTAAAAAAATGTCCGTAATTTTAATTTAGACTTGTAAGTGATTCGGTAGGAAAATTGTTAGTGTCTCAGTGGTATCATCAGAGATGAATAGGGAGATTGCCGATGCCGGGTTATGAAAACGTCATGGAAAAAAGAGCGCCCCCACATGGTCAACTTCCGAACTAGACGCACTTTGCCTGCTGTAAGCGCGCCCATGGACGAGAATCGGAGACGAACCGCGACTGCAGTTTCAATTCCCATTCGGGAATACTTTTTTAAAATTTTTTATCAATATTTTTTACACAAAATTATAATTGTACGCCATCGTAAAATTCCAAACGTTAATAAATAACTTTTTATTAACATGAAATCGACCACCGGTCGTCCGAGAACGGGCTTGGCGCGTCCCGTTCTCGTCCATGTAGACACTGGCATGTTGGTAAGATAAAAGTGTATCTAGTGACAGCATTCGCTGGTACACTTCGCTCCATTGCCATCGGCAATCTCCTACTTATCTCTGGTATCATAATTTTGAGAGAAATGACGAATGTGACAAATCCCTTGTAGTTTATCACCTTGTGAATATTTCCACTTGTCAACTTTATTGATTATTGGCAGTTGCTATGGTAGACATGCCAAAATGCAACGTAATAGTTGGTTAAACAGGCATACGTAATTTTTCGAGTAATACCACGAGTGCTTAAAATTACCGATAATTTTTCACGAAAGCTTGTTATTTATAATTCCACGAGTTCGAAGAAATATGTAATTTGTATAACAAGCCTAAATGAAAATTATTCGGTTAATTTTTAATGCACGAGCGTATTTGTAGCTGATATTTGAATCGGAAAAATATGGGAGTATTATGCTATTAAAATGTTTTTTCGGTTGTCATACAATTTTTCAATTGAAGTGCAACATAATTGAAACCTATAACTGAAATCGTTTTTTTAATTACGCTACTTTCTTCATCGTAAGGCGGTTCAAATCGACCATTTGACTGATTTTGACGTTTTAATTGACAATACAAACAAACAGGTTCGATTGTTCTGTGTTTGTAAGAAAGTGGAAATACCACGTTGTCTTGAGGCAAACTAACACTTATAATATTCCAGTGTATAAATATTACTGGAAATTTTTTGAGGTCACATAACATTTTTGAAAATTACCTGAGCCGTGAATTTCCGGCAGTAATTTTATTGTGGATATTCCTGGTACAAAATTTGAACCCAGAGTAAATCGAAAACAGTTGTATTATTTTATTACAAAATGACAAAAAGTCAAACTACCAGGAAGAGGCCATGAATGACAAACAATTGAGTGTCAATACGGCGCATAAAATTACTGTCAATACGGCACTACTATTGTAGTGGTTATTACTTTGTCATCGTGTTCGTGCAATCAAGTGCAAATTCTGATTTATTCATAAAGAAAAGGTTTTTTTAAATGTCCCGTTTTGGAAAGGAAAGTCAAGACATTATTAGGGAAAAGTTCAACACTTAATTCCCGATAATACGAAAAAAAAAAGAAAAAGAGTGTTTGGAAACAGTTTTTGGGAAATTTTTCAAAAAAAAGTCCCCATAATATTGATGATGAAAATATTTCTACTAAAAAGCTAGCCCATGCCCTTTGAAGATTAGCCTTTTAAATGAAGAAACAAAAAACCGACGATTATAAAGAAAGTGTTGTAAAAGTTATGTTTAATTCCACGGCTAAGCAATTGCAAGAAATTTTTTTCAATAATAAAATAAATTTGACCCTTTTTTGATGTTGATTTTGTAAGGAGCAGCACGGGATGCCAAAAGACGACAAGTTAAAAAGGACCCCTTTAAAAAAAGGGAAATTAAGTGCTTCGGCATTGAGCAGTGAAGAATATGAAAATTCTTCAAATATGGGATGAGGTTTCCTGATGGTCTTCAACGAAATTTTTTTTTGTTGCACCCACGAATTAGCCTGGGGGGGTGGGGAAGGTGTTCAGCTTGTGTTACATTTTTTTTAGAAGAAAATGAAAATTTGGGCAATTACACAGGACGAATGAATACAACCCATTTTTCTCAAAGACGCCCCAAGGGGGGTTCGAGAAAATTGGCGTAAAAATCTTAAAATACTGCTAACCCAAACATTTGCCCCGTTCGGTTTTAAAAAATTAATAAAAAAAAGAGGTATATTCATAAAAATTAACTGATTGTTTTTTAACTCCCAATGAAAACTTTAATAAGCCAAATTCAAAAGGTTGGTTAAAAATGCCCAATTGGAAAAAATACAATTTCTACTTGGTTTAAGTCTGCAGCAAGTCACATTGGTTTGACTTTAAAAAAAAATTAAAGTTACAAATCATTAAGGAAGAGCTACTGCAGTTTCAAGTTTAGCAAAAAAAGGAGGGGGGAACAACAACGTTAAGATTACAGCAATGTCGATCCATTAAACCCTACTTGCAGTTTGATAGTACACACCATCAGAATATAGTTGAAACGATGGGCAGCCTTCAATACTTTTTTAAAAAGAAAATTCTTAATAAAGTAATTTTTATAATAATTGTACGTTTAACATTCCCCAAAATTATGAACAAATATAATTAGATTACATATTAGAAAATTAAAGTAGTGCATAGGTATAATATCTAAATATGAAATATAAAAATATATTAAAATGTTTCTTTTTTGATTTAACATTTTTAATTTCAGTTTTTTATAAAATAAAATGTTATTTTCTAACAGTTCTGAAAACTTTCATAAATAATTTAAAAACATCTTATAATTTGGTTTTTTTTTTAACATCAGACTACTAATGTTATGGAATATCATTTACTTTTGATAATAATTATTATTTTTTTGTAGGTAGGTACTTCAAAGTGTTACCTATGCTTAATAAAACATTTTTTTTTAAATTTAAATAAACTGTAAATTTTCCTTTAACATAGAACCTTTATAAATAACTTAAAGACATCTCATATTTCCATCTTTTATCAACTTTAATCTACTAATATTATGGGAAAATCATTTACTTTTTATAAATTTTGGGTCTTTTTGGTGTCCCACTTAAGATTTTACGTTTAACCAAAAAGCTTTTTTCTTGTAAAACAAAATGCAAAATTCCCAACTTTAGTTATATAACCATAAATAACTTAAAAACATCTCATATTTCCATCTTTTTTTCAACTTTAAACTGCTAATATTAGTGAAACATCATTTACTTTTGATAATTATGACTCTTAGTGGTATCCTACTTCAAGATTTTATGTTTAACCAAATGAAGCTTTTTCTTAGTAAAACAAAATGCAAATTCCCAGCTTTAGTTATATATAACCTTTATAAAAACTTAAAAACATCTTATATTTCCATCTTTTTTCAACGTTAATCTACTAATATTAGTGGAACATCATTAACTTTTGATAATTAGAGTCTTTAAAAACCCCTTCAAGATTTTATGCAACAAAAAGACTTTTTTTTTAGTAAATTAAAATGCAAATTTCTAACTTTATTAAAATAACCTTTATAAATAACTTAAAGACATCTTATACCCTCTTTTATCAACTTTAATCTATTAATATTAGTGGAACATCATTTACTTTTGATAATTATGTTTTAATACCCTACTTTAAGATTTTATGCTTAACAAAATGGCCTTTTCTTAGTAAAAAAAAATACAAATTTTAACTTTAGTTGCATAGAATCTTTATAAATAATTTAAAGGCATCTTATATTTCCATCTTTTATTAACTTTAATCTACTAATATTAGTTGAACATCATTCTTTTGATTATTAGTCTGGTAAGCCCTATCTATGTCTTTTGATCGTTAAAAACGTCTAGGCGGCCATAAATGTAAAAGAACGTAAAATAATGGCCCCTAGACTTACAAAATATCAACTATGTAAAAAATAGATTGGTACTATCTAATTATTAAAAAACTGAATCACAACAGAAAAATAACCAGTGTATAGTTAAAAAATTTCTTTAGACTTAACAAAATACCGATTGTGTAGTTTGTGCAAAAAATATTAGACATTAAAAAATAATTTGCTTCCCCATTTTTCAAAATGCATTGAAGATCTTAACTGAAAAACCACGGATGAAAAACTGTTTACAAGAATCCAAGAATATTTAGTAAAATCTTCAAGTAAATTTAATAAAATATCTAAATTAAATTAAATAAACTTGTGTCTAAATATTTTTTTTTTTTACTAAACATAGACAAAAATATTCCCAGCAAATTTCAGTTTTTAAATCCTATTTATTCTCCATTAAAAGAGAAAACTTTTTGTTAGAATTTGAAAATCACTTAAATTTAGTTACAAACATTTGTTATTAAATTTCTTATTTAGTTTAATGTAATAAATAATTTTTTTTAAACATTTGACAAATCAAATTTGCATAAATTTTTTTTTTTATAAACAAAAAAAATTCCATTAATATGCTTTTTTTTGTAAAAAAAAGGTAATAATTCACATAAATAAGGCACTGTAATTGCCGCGTCATTATTTTTAATTTTTGACGTTTCAAATGTGACAGGGGAAAATTTTTAGTGTAATTTGCCAATGCTAGTGGATGAATATTTCCGGAAATTTTGTTTGCCATGGAGATGATTGTAAAAAAAAAAGCTTCGTTGGTTGGAAAGAGTAGGTTCAAAATTTTCAGTAAAATAAAATGACAAATTTTAATAAATGTAAAATAATTTGATCCCCCAAAATTCTAAAATTATAAACGATTCCTTTCCGAATAGTTAAAAAAAAAGCATTACTTTCAAAAAAATCTGTCAAAAAGCCGGCCAAAAGGGCAAAAAAAAAAATTAAAATTTATTTTTTTTTCAACTATCATAAATAAGCCCACAGGAAATTAAACCAAAGTCTCGGGGTTGACAGACTTGTAAAGAAACAAACAAGGGGAAAAGTTGGTATAAAAAAAGGAATTAGGACAAAAGCCATTATCTCCCCAGTCCAGGAAAAAAAACGTTATTAAAACTAAATAAAGTTTAAAAAAACTTTTCGATAAATTGTACATTTGGAATGTCTTGCTTTTTTTGAAAAATATTTTAAAAAAAAATTTAAAAATATATAAATAAAAATAATAAAATAAAAAATTTAAATAATAAATTATAAAATAATATAATTATATAATAAATAATTTTTTAAAAAATTAAAAAAAAAAATTTATAAAAAATCCAAATTTTTTTTACTAGCCAAAGAAAAACTTTATAAAAGGGACCGCTTCGGTCCTGGTCCCGGGTATATACTCTGAGTGTGCTCCCCACTATTGACTCCTCTGAACTAGCCGATCGCTTAAACTAAAAAAAAAAAAAAAAAATCTAGATATTATCTATTTTGGTGGCCATTTTGCCACTTTTTTTTAAATAAAAATAAAGTATAAGGTTTTAAATAAAATTAAAATTTTTAAATATTTTAAATAAATGATAGATATTGGATATTGTTTTAAAATTTTGACAATTTTCATAGTTGCATTAATTTGTTGAAACTGGTATATTTATAATTTTAATTATAGAGCTACTAGCACCATCCTATCTATAAACTATCAAAAATAAATAATAATTTAAAAAATAAATAGTTGAAACGAAGACCGTTTATTGTGAATATAACTGTTTTAAATGTTAAGTGTTTTTTTCATTTCAAGTTTTAAATGTTTATTACACAACAACAAAATGAGTGTTTTTCGTGAAAGGCCCTTAGTTTAAGGTAAAGATTAAATTTTGATATAGTGTATAGGTAAATTTTTAATCAAAAAAAGTTTTCAGATTGATTTGTTATTATAAAAAAAAACATTTTATATACCTGATGAAGGCCCCGAAACGTCGTAATTGACATATATTGGATAAAATTATTGCTTAGTAAGAATTTAAAAAAATCCCTGATGTATATATATATATATATATATATATATATATATATATATATATATATATATATATATATATTTAAAAATATATATATATATATATATATATTATATATATATATATATATATATATATATATATATATATATATATATATATATATATATATATATATATATATATATATATATATATATATATATATATATATATATTTAAATGCCCAATCAATGTATGTGTAGGTATAATTTTTTGCTATGGCCAGTCTTTTCCGAGAACCTCTGGTTTTTTAGTTATGAGGTCTCCAAGTGGACTAAATGGGAACATACATTGATTGGGCACTTAAAAATATAGAGGTTCTCGAAAAAGACTGGTCATATAAAAATCATCAAAATTGGCCTCATGTCCGATAAGTAAAATTATACCTAATATTCAACGCCAAGGCAGGTCCACGCAGATTCTTAAATGACTGACCGTAAAATGAATACTTTAACATCGAACGCCAGCGACAAGTTAATAAATTAATCTTAAACATTTCGACGTCAACTTGAGTTTATAAATTACTTATTACTACGAAGGTCTGCGCCGATTTCAACACCGACGGGCGCCAACGCCAATAAGAACTTTAAAATCGAAGTAACACATATTTGCTTTTTCTTTAACCAACTCATTTATATGCAATTTTCCTAAGTAAGCGATTTAAGTGCAAATTTTTTCTAGTGAAAAAAAAAAATATGAAAAGGAAAGGAAAGTAAAATAAATAATGCGGATTGCGTAGTTTCTACGTCTGGTAGTTTCCCGTGGCCAGTTATGCATTCTAAGAGATTTACGATATTAAAAATTACATGTGTATTTAAATTTAACTTAAGTTAGGTTTTTGTTCACTTGAAATCTCCTTAGAGTTTAAAAATTATTACCGGATTTTTTTGCAAGTACCCCAATTTCTAACAAATTTTAATAATACATTTTAAATAGAGAAGAATAAAAGCTTTAAAATTATATTTAACAGAGCCTATAAGCTGTGGATTACAATTAATTTTTAAGCATCAGATACTTGTTCTTGACGGGGTTTCACAAGTACAGAGTGCCCCTTTTTGGGAAACTTTTGCGGGTATCTCCGTTTTTTTAACGTTAGCAACCAGAAATCCTAAAAACCCTTTGAAAATTCTTCCCTTTATCGTCACCGACATTTGTGCTACTTTTCCGTGAAGCAAAAATGCCGTTAACAATATTGCCCCTTTAGTTTTTAAAATCCCGGGCATTTTGAAAATATTGCATTTTGGTACCCCTTCGTATCTCAGTTATCCTTAACTTATCAAAAGATAAAATAACCTCTGATAGATTTTATTCGTAAAATGCAGTGGTGTAGATAATTTTGTAATATATTTACTATTTTAAAATTATAAATAAAACTTTTGTTTTTAAATGGGACACCTTATATTATAGACTATAAAATATGCTTTAAACTTTTAAAAATATATAATAGTATGCACTTTTCTTAAAAACACACAAATAAATGACAATTTCCCAAAACTAAATGCATAATTTAATAGTGGGCCCTGGCTAATACAAAAGAAAAAAATAAATGGTTTTGATCGACTTTTGGTTGAATTTCCAGAACTAGTTTATTTTCGTTCTTTTAGTTTTTTTATTTAATTAATATTTATCAATTTCTTTAAATAATGGCAGCATATGAAAATTATGAAAAAATTTGGTATGCTGGTATGTTTTATACAGAGTAACAAAAATTCTGAAGAAGCTTCGGAATTATACTTCCAAAGGTAAGTAAGCTATTATGGCTGGCAAAATCTCTATTATCATTATATGTTTGTGTTTGTTAGATATTCAGAAAGAAGGCACGGATCCTTTGTTCGCCAGCGTCCTAAAACATAAAACGTCCCAGAAAAAAATTGGGGAAAAAAGGAAATTAAAGATTTGAAAAATAAAAACAAGTATCATCCATACAAATTTAATATAGTGCAACATTTGCATCCTGGCGATGCCGAGCCCCGGGGCACTTTTTTTTGTCATTTGGTATTTGCAGCAAATTGATGGTTACGATTTTTTGGCAGACTGGTTATTAGGTCAGACGAATGTTTTTTTTCAAGTGCGGGCCTTTTTATTCTCACAATACCAAAAAATTGGCATACAGAAAATCAGCATTTATTGTTTGAAAGGGCACAAAAGGGATGCTTTGGAGTTGGAGTGTCATGTTTATTTTGGGCAGACAAATAGTTTTTGAAGGAGGTTTTAAAGCACGTAGGTACTTAAAATCCTTGAGGAAGTTATTCAGAATATTGGAAATATCCTTAGCCCAATATAATGCTATTTACCTACAACAAGATGGTCCCAAGTCATAACTCTGGGGCTTTTAAGCGCATTTTTGATACCTTTTCTCAAAGATGGATAGGTACCAACGGACCTGTTAGATGGCCTCCACGATCTCCGGATCTCTTAATTTTAGATTTCTTTATGGGGCTATAAACAAAATGAAGTAATAAAAACACGATATGACAGCATAGCAGAACTTCGAAAGGCAATTCATTTAGCCTTTAAAACCTGAAAGAAAATTGTTTTTTTTTTAATGCTATAGTAAAAAAATCACAAAGATGTGTTAATTTTGCATTAGGGGAAAACTGGTCGTCATTTTCAACATCACCTTTAAAATGGTCATATTCAAACCTCCCGGGATACAGAAAGCCTACCCACACTGGACAATATTTCACCCGGAATTCTAACCACTCTAACGAAACCAAACAGGGTTAAACGTACTTTTTACCCTGCAGTGACCTTATGTAACAGTAAGGGAATCACTGCAAGAGGAAAAGGATAACATAACTAGGGATCTTAAGCAGAACGGATACAGTGAGAAGGGTAATAAAGAAACAATCGAAAAATATCAAAATAAGACAAGAAACTCTAATTTGAACCAAGACCAGACTGACCAAATATTTATGACAATTCCATATAAAAGGAACTTTGGGAAAAAAGATTGCAGAAATCGGAATAAGTATAATATTAAAACGGCATTTAAATCCCAAACCACTCTTAAGAAGTATTCTTACTAAGAACGAGACCAGACAACAATGTTTCAAATGAGGACTGTATCTACCAAATTCCCCTGTGAATGTGAGTGAAAGGCATACATAAACAAAGAGACCACTTGAAGTGAAGTTAAAGAACACATTATACATACGGAACGAGGTGAAACGTCGAAGTCAGGGATTGCCGAACACGCTTGGTCATAACCAACACCGCATACAATAGTCGGAAGCAAAAACTATTTATAAAAAAACCCACTGGAAGAAAAGAAAATTCAAAAGAAGCTGTAATAATTTTAAACAACAAAAATGTATTTAAAGCCTAACATCGAAATTTCAATATCTGGCAGCCGTTGCTGAACCGTGAAAAGTCGGTCAAGCTTCGGTGAACAAGGGATAGTATATAAGTCGTAGCTTTTAGGAATAGTTTTTAGTTTATCATTGAAAACGGTTGGAGATACAAAACTAACCGAAACGTTGTGTAACAATTAACAAATAAAGACAATGGAAGTCCAAAATTCTAGTGTTATTAAATAGAAACACCCGTTGTAAACGGTCACGAGAACTTTCCCTTTAAATTAAAAACTCATTTACGTCACTTTTCACTTCGTCTAATTTTTTTCCCGTTATCTAATTACATTTTACCAATTAAAAACTAATTATAAATAACAAATTCTTTGTGTAATAACTTATAAGGTATTAAGCGTAATAAAGGAATTTAATTTAATAGAATACCTGAATATAAATTCGTTGCTTACTTTCTTTCAGAGTAAAAAAGTGTTAATTGCAAAATTGTTAGGTGTCACGGTGAATATTTTTGTGATATTAAGTTTTAACAAGTTTTCCTAGGATCAGATAACAATTATAATTGAGATGTTATTTATATCTTTTTTATATTGAGATTTTCCTTTTTTTTTTTTTAAATTAATTTTCTGGTTTTAGTAACAATAATTAATTCATCAAATAATTATATTTATAATTTTTTTTTCTGTTACCGCAAAAACAAAAATTTTTATTAATTGTTTGTGGAGTGTTATATTTTCGGTTTATGCACTAACCAGAACTAACGAAAGCAATAAACCCCCCTAGCTCTGCATAGCGACATACGGCATATGACATCAATATAATGTCACTTAAATAGTTATTTTCCTAATAAGTGCGCAAAGTAATACTTTTCCGCACGCCAAAGCAATTAGACGAACGACGCGAAGCTAGTGATGAGCGAGACCGGTCTGGACCAAGACCGAGACCAAGACCAAGGCCGCCTTCTCGCTTGCAAGACCAAGACCAAGACCGGGGTATTCAAGACCAAGACCAAGCCCGGGGGAGTGCAAGACCAAGACTGACCTGCAAGACTCTTGCACTTTTGCGACTTTTTTAAATATTATAATATTAAATTTTATATTCAATATACAGAGGTATTTCATAAAAGACATGAAAAAAATGTCCCAAAAGAACTGTCAGAAAAGGCGGTTATTTAACGAGTAACATCACTAGATGCCACTTATAGGGTGGAAAAAACTTTAAAATACGGAAAAACATTTTTTTTGTTTCACAACGTAAGAAGTAGCACTATTAAATTGCTTCTTAAAACTAAGATATAAATTTAAAAAAGAGGTGGATTAATAAAAATATATTTTTTGTATAGAAGTATTTTTTTATTTAAATGGGTTTTAAATATTACTTTCGGTTTAGAGGGAAAAAATTAAAACAATGGCAAAAGAATAATGATTGAATTTTTGTCAAAACCGAAATAGTTATTACATTACAAGATGTTACTTTGGTGTGAGGGGGTTTTTTAAAAGGCCAAAGGCGAAGCCGAGGTATTTAAAACCTCGACGCGAAGGCCTTTCGCATCGTGTAATTTATTATATTTTTCTGCTACTGTTCTATGTATCGCATAATTTAATCATGTTTTATTAGAAATACCCAGAGTTTTTGAAATTTTACCTGTTAAAAATTAATCCATAGCAACACATTTATTGTTGACATTGTCTGTCATCAGCACTTGTCATATTTTGAATTATTGTTAATTTAAGTATAAATCATTCCCATTTTAAAATGTTAAATGCATATGAAAATGGCATCCAAAGACAGCTGACCTTGAGTGGACTCCTTCTGCCAGACAAATCTAAAGAGAGGTACCATTAAACATATAAATCGTTTTCTGAATGGCTTGCTAAAAAAATTTTTGGGGCGGATTGACGAGAATGAAAATTTTGGCTATTTTCAAGAAAAATCCGAGTCTTTATCACCACCAACCCTCTGGTCTGTATATTCCATGCTCAAGTTAACAATTTCCGTAAACAAAAATCAAGATATTTCGGGAAATTCAAAAACTAGTTGCTTTATTAAAAGGAAAAATGATGGTTATGAGGCAAAAAAGTCAAAAAATTTTAAAAAAAAGAAATCATAAAGTTTTTACTTAACGCGCCTGATCAAAGTTACTTGGGAATGAAAGTAATAGTCATTATGGGAGTGGCTGGGGCATGCCGGACAGGCGAAATATACAGAATGAAGCTAAGTGATGTGTGAAAAAAAGAAATGACTGGCTATAGTAAAAATAGTGGAGTCTAAAATAAAGTTAAAAAAAAACTTTGTAGTAACCAACGATGAAGGCTCAGTTCAGTCAGTTCCTTATGTCAGATTTCTACAGGAATATATTAAGCTGAGACCAAGGAATGCTCTAGATGAGCGTTTATTGTATCGTTATGAAGAAAGGGAAATGTGTTAAAAGTAATTGGAAAGCACACTATTTCAAATGTACCTAAAGAAATTGCGAAGTTTTTGAAGCTTGAAGACATCAGTAGTACTGATTCTTTTAGAAGAACGTCAACTACGTTCCTTGCCAATGCTTCGGATGTCGATATTTGGACTTAAAGGCATGGAGGTTGAAGTCTTCTTCTGTTGCGGAGGATATATTCGATCTATAGTAATAAAAGGGGGAAATTTCAAAAAAGATTTTACACGAAATTCAATATTTCCTCTAATGAAGTAACAGTGAAAAAAAAGAATATTAACGTAGTTAAAGGTGATAACGATACAACAACAAATTTAAACTTTTAATTCAAGAATTATTCCTCCAATTTCTTTTGCTAATTGCTCAAATTGCACAATTACTTTTAATGTTAATACCTAACCTAGTTTTTAAAATATTTTGTCATAAATTAGTTACTTTTTTTTAAATAAATCCCAATATTTCCCACAAGCATATTTTCTTTTTTTTACTCTTACTTTTTTTTCCAGGCGCTGAAAATATTACTTTCGTAGCTAGCAACGCTTAACCAGGTAACACAAGGTTCTCTTTCGTTATCATTCGCGTTGGGTGGAACAAGTTTTCTTATTTATCAGTAGTAAAAAAAAATGATATTTAAAAACCATCTACGTTGACATTGATCCTATATGACAGTTTAACAATTTCCAGCATAATATAAAGGGTCGTGATTTTTTAAATGAATTTTTCGCCAATTTTATATGGCCAATGTTTGACTAATTTAAAGATAAAAAGTTTATACGAACTGAAAAGATTTCTGAATATTTTTTTTTAAACCAATGTTTACATATTAGAATCATTTTCACGGAAATTTCACATCTGATTGAAATTAGGTCTGTTTGTTATCAAGTTCAGAGTAGGACAGAGTAGGTGATAGGACTAAAGTGGAACTGAGTAAATAGTTCCGATTGTTTTTAAACGTTTTAAATCTATATCAGAATTAAATGGTTTTATGGTTATACTATATCGTAACAATCAACTTTAGTATTGTAAAAAATGCATCTAACTTCACTATTTCGAGAGTTAGCGTAATTAAGTGAAAATCTAGTTTACTCCAGAATTCATACCAAACACCTAGTCCTAAATACACTGACGATAACAAACAATTTATTGACAAAAAAGTGTAAAATAGAGTACTCTATTTCTGGATAGCAAACAGACCTATTAAAGTTTTTTTAATGCTGACAGAGTACACAGTTTTGTATTTGTTTTTATGGTATATGCTTCTTCAAAGAAAATTTAAATAATTCTTATCACTAAAATGTTTCTATGTGTCACTTAATGTACAAAATCAGGTTGTGTCTTTATTCAACTAAACATGGATCGCTATAAATAAATAAACCCCTAGATTTAAAATATGCTTTTAAATTAAATAATTCAAATGTACGTGTAAGGTTAAAATCGGTATATTCTAAAATTTTAGGGCAAGAAATATAGTCTCCTTCTTTGTTTAATTTTAAATATTAAAAAATATATTTCATTTAAAATTACTTAGTTTAAATTATTACTGTTAAAAAAAGCAAGACCAGCAAGACTCTTGCAGCAAGACCAAGACCAAGACCGAGTGGTGCAAGACCAAGACCAAGACCTTATTTTGGCTTGCAAGACCAAGGCCAAGACCAGACTTGCTTTGCTCATCGCTACGCGAAGCAGAATTGGAATAAGCTTTAAGTGAGGAAAAGTCACTTTGCGCAAGTATTAGGAACACTATTTTTTCTACTTGCGAATACTTTTTCTACGAGCGTTTTATTAAAGAATATGATTATTAGAAATATAGAATATTTCAGTAAAAATTAAAATCAAAGTAAATAATTAAATTTTATTTTAACTGATTATACAAAAAAAACTATTATTAATTAATATTAACAATATTAATGTTAAAAGTACAATTAGTTCATTTAAGGTTAATGGCATTTCAAATGATTTCTGGACTCGATGATTTCGCTGCTCGATTTTAAGACAAATCTTGTGTTTTAGCTGTTTGAACAGCTCTGTGGAACAAGACATTTCATCTGGCTTCTTAAGAGTTTTGGCTTGTGGCAGTTTAAATATTTTTAACTTAACCCCTTTCTGTAGCCTGTTGATTCTTTAATGTATCCCTTGGCTACCGTTGTCGATTTCCAACCGCCTAACAGCTTTATATCTATGAATCCTTTTCCGGAATTTGCAAGTAATGTTGCAGAAGATCGCCGAAGCTGTGGCCGGTATATAGCTCTGGATTCGGCAACTTTAAAAATGCTGCTATCTCAGAAGGCATCTTCCCAAATGTATTGATCCCAACGCATTGTTGTGTGCAAATTCCCCTTTTGAAATATACGAAAAACCGTTAATGTGTTGTCTGTGGCCGTAATGCTGTATCTTCCAAATATAAGAACAAATACTTTTCGTCGTTGATCTCTTCAGACAGGACAAAAGTACGTGAGGTATAGTTTTTTGTGTCTGAAATCTTCACAACAATTAGGTTGCCTTTGTCCTCGATGTCGGATGTTTTCATTTTTGCGAGTTCTTCTCGTCTGCAGGCGCCAGCAAGTCCGAAAATGGTCGCAATTTTTATCAAAAGATATATTTCATCAGGTGCTTCATTATAAATGAAAATATTTTCTTTTGAAAAATCCTTGACTTTTGGGAAAGCCTGCATTTGTTTCTTAAAATCACCATAATTTATAAAACTTGCAAATATTTCATTTTTTAATCTTAAAACACTTCTCAGCGGAGTATTTCGTTCATAAGTATTTGGACTAAATTCCTTGTTAATTTGGAAAAGTAATTACCTCTTTCAAAGTTCTAACCCTTTTTCACACCATGTTTCAAATAAATCGTTTCTCGTACTTTTCTTTTATTTTCCGGCAAAGCTCAAATGGGCCAAATTGCGGCTTTAAACATCGTCTGGTTCTTTATTTTTAGAATTATTTTAAACTTTTAAATTTTCTGATGCTTCAGTGACATTAGAAAATGTTTGGTTACTGCACACAAGAACAATTATTTGATTTTTTTTGTTTACATGGTGTCTTTAAAACAGGTCATGGAAAAATATGAAATGACAATGAAACTCCATAAACTTTGGGTACCCGCATGAAGGTCCGGACTTAAAATTTCGTTTATTTATCATTGTAACTACTTTTTGGTTTATTATGTAGGTTAAAGGTAAATTGCAGGTGTTCTATATAAAACAGAGTCTTTTCATCTTAGTTCATCAGTCGTTTGGAGTTTGTCAAACTTTGCGTTAAGGGTTTTTTTGTGTGTGTGAGCATCCCAAAAAGGCTAACCTAAACTGTTGATATTATTAGGTAATCAGGACCTGTACACTTTTAAAAGGTGTGGTGCCTACACAATAGATATTTTTTAGGCAACTTATTTATGACTGGGTTTTCCACTAAGGGTTGTCATTTGAATTTTATTGCGGCCAACAAATCAACGAATTATTGTGGAACGTACCATACCTATAGAAGAACGACAGATCCTCTACAGCTTGACGGTGGGCAAGAAGAATAAGCCTTTCTGTAAGCGTGGGATCATAAATAAGACGAACGGCTCTTCTTTGGATGGACTCCAGAATGCTAAGTGTTGTAGGGGACGCCATTCCCCAGACATGAGAACAATATTCTAAAGAGGGCCTGATTTGGGATACATACAAAGTATATAGATTGGAAGAAGAAAAATACTTTTGGCTCGAAAGAGTAATCCAAGCTTTTTTGAAGCTGGAAGTAATGTGCTTGTGCCAGTTGAGGCCATTCTCAAAAGTAACGCCGAAGATTAAACGACTCTTGGTTCTGCAGAACTTGGCCGCTCATATGTAACGGATGAGCATTGGCAGACTTTTTCCGCGACAGCAAACATGACTGTGTTTTCAAGGCATTAAACTGAACAAGATTTTTGGCGCCCCAATCCAAGATAAGTTTGAGGTCTTGTAAAAGAGATATGTGCATTGACCTGCGCTTGTTTTTCAAATTAGAATTACATGGTGGCTTAAGAAATTGAATACTGGAATGGAGGGTACTATCGTCAGCAAAACTAAAAATGGAATTGATTGTTGAAGAGAAAAGACCGTTAATATGTAGAAGAAACAGCGTGGGTGCCAGCACTAAGTCCTGGGGCAACCCAGCATTAATTTGGTAGAAGCTGGAAGAATGACCATCTACAGTAACTGATATACGTAGAAAGGAAACTGGAGATCCAAGAGCAAAGCTCATGTGAAAAAACGTAAAAAAGAAGTTTGTTAAAAAGCCAGACCTGATCGAAAGCTTTGGATATGTCAAGAGCAACGATCTGGGATTCACCAAAAAACTTAAGGGACTTGTTCTAGTTGTATGAGACAAAAAAAAGAAGATCAGCTGTGGATCTTCTGTGAAGGAATCAATACTGTCTATCATGTAAGATCTTGTATTTTTGCAGATTCACCAAGATTTGGGAATTGATTAATTTTTCTATTACTTTGCAAACAGCAGAAAGATCCTTTTTTGGGGACACAGCTGCACACGTGCAGCTTTCCAACTCTCCGGGAAAATGCCTGGGTCGTAAGAGATTCGAAAGAGGCGAGTTAAGATGGTTGCAAGCTCGGGAGCACATTTTTTTAAGACGATTGCTAGTATGCCATCCAGCCCGGGCGATTTTTTAGTATTAGGAGAAGAAAGAATACGTTCAATTTGTTTGATTTTAAAATTGATATCGGGCATTTTATGAGAAACAGGAACAACTGTTGGAAGAGGAAGATTAATGGGAGGATCAAGCGTGGAATTGGCAGCAAATTGTTTGGAAAATAGTTTGGCTTTTCCTTTAGAGGTAGAAACAATTTCATCTTTAGAGATTAGTGCAAAAGGTTTGACTTATATTTTTGGCAAAGGACCAGAAAGCCTTACTGCCATTTAAGCATGAGAGAACTTTATCTTTTATCCGATTGTTAAAACGGTCTTTTGCTTCTGAGATGGTCTGATTATATTGATTTCTTGCTTTGATGCTAGCCTGTCGATTTTCGGGACTAGGGTTTTGAAAAAACTTTTTGTGGGCATGAAATTTCATAAGTCTGGCTTTGTCAGAGAATTTAGAAAACCACGGTTTGTGATATGAAGTTATGGGATTCTAAAATATTATAGTCTTTCTTTTATAACAGTTCGTTCATTCCTGTTTTTAGAAATACCACTGGAACGAAAATTCAAGAAATCACCGGTAAATAAGTAAAATTTTACAGGTTATGTTTACTATTTGCTTCTTTAAAGAGCTTTCTATCGTTTAATTATCCACATCTATACCGTTGCCAAGTTTTGCCATTTGACAAATATCGAATTCAAGATTAAGAATGTGAAACAAGTTGAGACTCATTTACGACATTTGTCGATTACGATATTTTTTAGTTAAGACTGGAGAATTGACCTCCTGACTTTGCTTTTTGAGTTATGACACCATTTGAGTGGAGGTGCGATATTAAAACAATCTTTATCTGACTCACTACGATTTTAAAGCAAGTTTTTGTGGTCTTAAGTTTTAAAATGTTTAACTAAACACAAGATTTTAAAAACCACAATAAAGATTAAGAAGTTATAGAATTTTGTCAAGGTACTTTATTGTATTGGTTTTGTTAATCAATTTACTGGTCTACTTCATTAATAGATCTTCCGCAAGGAACAAATTTACTTTGTTTCATTTTAAACTATTTAAGATTGTCTTTGTTTTGAGTCCAAGCACCGGTTTTAATTTATATATAATTAACCATTTCTAACGTCACAATTTGCTATCGAATTATCAAGTTTGCCGTGAAATGTATCTTTATTACTTTATTGGTACTTAGCTTGTGATTGTCACATTTACTCTCAATATTCATTATAGGCGTGCCTTAGGTAACAGATAAGTGTACAAATTGCTTGGCATTCTTAAATCTATTGGGCAAATCTTGCAGTTAAAATAGTACATGGTACTTTTAAAAAAATCTTGTCTTTATTAAAACAAGATATTTTTTAGCTTCACATACAAGGTCTTAATTCATGACGTTCTAATATTTTAGGGTGTAAAATACGTGTTTGCAAAATCTTAGTATTTTTGTGACAGGGTATTAATAGTAATTTACCTAACAAGTGCAACGGCAATTGCACGAAGGACGCGAAGCGAAGTTCGGGACAGCCGTCTACGGCGGTAAAGACCCCTTCCGCATGTGTAAGGTACAAAATTTTTCCTACGATCGACATAGTTCTCAGCTAAACGTTAATTAGGGCAAAGATAATACTACTACGAATAGATGGTTCATTTAAATGGGGGTTTTGAATCAGTTCGAAGATATCAATGCTTCCGTAAATGCGAATAAAATTAAGTCGGTAACCCTGCCCCAGTGAAACGAGGTACGAAACCATGTGCGACATTGCCAATGTCTGATCAGCTTGATAACCTTTTAAATTCGGAAACACGAAGTAGGAAAGTGCGGGCGCTAAAACGGGATTGTGTTTTTCTAGTCGCGTTTCATCACCCAATAGTAAAAGACCTGCCGGCAACACTGTTTAACTTTCGTTCGAGGATAGCGCGAAAATCTCTCGATGGACATCGGCTCGCGTTAGTCAAAGTCCATTAGGGGTATCAAAAATATAGCATTGAATGGTTCATCTTATCCGTAGTAGTATTATCTTTGATTAGGGATAAGTTGAATAATAATACACTAATTACAAAAATTATTGAACTACCTACAAAAAAAAACTTATTTTGCAAGTATTTTATCTTATTGACTGTTTTAGATAAGATATTTATTAATTTAACAAATCGTACGGAAAAGTTACTTTTTAGTGATTTTTTTATAGAGGAATAAACAGTAAAATAGATAAATATTACTAGAAGAATAGAGATCTGAAAACAAATTAAACACATTTAGAAAGTTAAACGTGAATTTTCTACATACTTTAATATAAACTTTTATAAAATAACAAAAACGATAAATATTAAAGTTAGCATACTGTAGACTTATTGCAAATTCCATATTTTAAAGAAATTCGTTGATTTTTCATTGAATTTGATGTGTGCTTACTACTGTCTGACCTCCTCCGGACCAAGGAAGTTTAAAGGTGTATGGAAGCCCAATACTGTAGAACAAAATTGTCCAGGCGTGCAGGGCAGAGAGAATCGGGGGATTGGCCCCGCGGAGTTTGCGCAATGAATAGTAGGTCAGATCCGGACTTCCATAATTCTTTGTTACTATCTATAAAGTTGACATCATCAAATGTCAAATTCAAGCATTCACTGTTTTTGTTTATTTTTTTGCACAAAATTGTTGGTTATTAAACGATACTACCATAGAATATTTAAAATTATTGTGTAATATTGGATTTTATATCATCTGATATAATATGGAAAGAATAGATGGCGCCACTTTATAGCCTTCTATTTAAATGGTCGATATTTTTGGGAGTTTTGTATTTTTACCAAAAATCTTAGTAAATAAATAAAAACACGATTTTTAAAAATAAATTTCAAACATTGTATGATAGTTTCAGGTACTTATACCAATTTTGTAATAAAGAAGGGCAAGATAGTGTAAATGAGTTTAATCCTATCCTAAGATTGTGGTTGTACATTAAAAGTGAAAATTTTTATAACTGCTTTTAGGCCTATACTTTTCACTAATAACAAACATTCATGAGACAGAATAACAGTGGTTAATAATGTTTAATAACCTTTGGTACCTAGGTATCCATTTTAACAGTAACCGTTAAATATTATGTGTCTACAGTATGTCGAGCTTAAAGAGTTGATAATGTAAGTTTAAGAAACCAAAAATCTAATTTATTTTTAAACAAATACAGAAAAAGCAAAAAGAAACTTTAACATAAAATTTTACTTTCTTTTATTCAATTAGAGAGACCTGTATAAATTAAAATTTGCCTGGTCTGCCCAGTAATTTATAATTTTGATCCTTTAAAAGAATGTACTAAATTATTAAATGAAATAAAAGTACCTAAATGTAAACCTTATTTCTTTTTAATAATCCACAGAAATATACAAACATTGTGGAAATCATCTAAAAGATAGTTAAGATTGCCTTACTTTTCTCACTGCTATTTCCTATGAAATTTTCATTTTCTATAATTCATAATTGATATATTATTATTTATTCGGTTACCTAACGTTACGTCTCATAAGAAGCACTTAATTTAAATATAAGAAATACTTACCTAAAGTAAAAAATGTCGGGTATGTTACCCTTAGATTTGCAAGACAAAACCATACAACCTCTAGTCATTTTGTTACGATATTATAAGTAACAAACAATAAACACAAAATTATAGTCACAATTTAATAAACACTAATCACTAAAATAAGAAGGTTTTTTATCAATCCAAAAAACTTCTGCAACCACAAAATATAATCACACAAAGCAAAACAATCGAAACTAATACGGCTCTCATAAAAGTATAATGTGTTGCCTAACTACACACTGATTTATCAGTGTGTAAGTAGGCAACACATTAAATTATTTCGTGGAATTTCATTATTGCGCAAAATCGGCGGGGCCAACTCTGACAGTTATTTTCATACTGGGCTGGACATTTTTTGATCGAATGGGCCATAGCATTGGGCTTCCATACACCTTTAAACTTCCTTGCTCCGGACCCACATTCTAACGAATATTGTATTTGGAGTTGACTTTGAACTTGTGGTTGATCCATTTTAGTGGCAGAGCCACTGAGTATTACATTTTTTCATTGTACTTTCTGATCAAACTAGATTTATGTGTATTCTCGAAGGCGTTTTTAAAATATTCTCGGCAATTTTGCTTTTATTTGCTAGGAAATCTTTATTATAGGATTAGGCTTCACTGGTTCACTTCCTTCCTCCAGGTCTTTTAATATTAGTGTTGTTGGTTTCAGAATTCGTCAACAAGGTTACCAAGGGCATTCAAAGACAGTGGCCAGTGTACATTTCTGGATTTTTCAAACCCATATACGTAGCGATGTTTTGATATTTTCCCCAATGTGCATTTTCCGTTTCTATAAAATTAAAAAACACGTTTGGTCGCACCGCCACGTACTTTCTGTACAGGTTTGTCCTTATCCAGGCGTTGTCTGGAACATTAAAAATACAATTTTCTACATATTGCTATTCCAAAATTTTGAATTTTTTTGGTTGTAGTTTTCGTTGATTTATTTAAATCGGATTTAGCATTTTAGTAAGATGTATAATATTTGCTTATATGAATGTCCTTTTTAGGTGTAATGATTAATTTTAGCATCGAATATTTCGACCATAACATTGATAAGGCATATGTACTTAATAAAATATGCTAGCAATCGATTTCTTTTATTGTGGATAATTTTTTTTATTGCACCAGGACTGGAACAAAATGAACTCTTTTTGGTAACGTTCTTTAGGTTCTTCTAGAACCAGAGTGCTACGAAATCACTACGTCACTAGTTTTTGACCTGGTGTAATGGCAAAAAAGTAAAAAATCAATGATAAAGTGAGTATACCAACGGTTAGATCTTCACTATTATCATCATTATCAGCAGCAGGGATTGTTTTGAAAAAAATGTTTTATTAACATTTATAACAATTAATAGTAGGAATTTGTATCTAAAATTAATATATTTTTAGATATTTGGAGTTGTTTCTCATTATTGCAAGAACTAGTGGTGTTATAGGGATACACAACACCACTAGAAGTGTTATGAGACATATAACGTACCACAAATACTAAAGAAATAGTTGTGTAAAAACGTCATAATTAAACGGTTGTAGATGAAAACATGTTGGTAAAAAATCTCCTTTAAATTTAAGTTAACACAAAACTTATGTAATTATATCATGAATAAATTTAACTTTATTTTAAATGTATAAAATTATCAATTTATTTCTACTTTGACATTAATGACCCCTCCTGAAAAAAGCTTTTGTATCCGCCTCTGCCTTATACAGGATGTTTTCTAATTGAACGTCAATACTTAATTGGGTCAATTTTAAGAAGAAAACTTCATATGAGCGTATGTTCTAAACATCTTATCTTTTGAGATACAGGGTGGTAAAATTTTCAAAAATAAATAATTTTTTATTAATATCTGTAATATCATTTTAGATATTTTAATGAAATTTGGCATACATGTACTGCGTATCAAGAGGCATTTTAAAGTGTACCAATTTTGTCTTAATTTTACCAGTGGCGTGCGTACGGAATTTGACTTGCCTATTTTGGTAGACATTGATGGTAGGCCACTGATTTTTCTTAAAATTAAAATTATTTTTAAAATTCCCAATAATTTCTAAGCAAAGTTGATCACTCGATTTTTTTCAATCCGATGTACGGTTTTTGCTTAAAAAAATAAAATCCGGTTTTCTGCATGATCAGAACAATTTCGGGAAATAATATTACCCAAGGAAGTTTAAAGGTGTATGGAAGCCCAATGCTATGGCCCATTCGAACAAAAAATGTCCAGCCCAGTATGAAAATAACTGTCAAAGTTGGCCCCGCCGATTTTGCGCAAAATTCCATGAAATAATTTAATGTGTTGCCTACTTACACACTGATAAATCAGTGTGTAGTTAGGCAACACATTATACTTTTATGGGAGCCGTATTAGTTTCGATTGTTTTGCTTTGTGTGATTATATTTTGTGGTTGCAGAAGTTTTTTTGGATTGATAAAAACCTTCTTATTTTAGTGATTAGTGTTTATTAAACAATGACTATAATTTTGTGCTTATTGTTTGTTACTTATAATATCGTAACAAAATGACTAGAGGTTGTATGGTTTTTATCTTGCAAATCTAAGGGTAACATACCCGGCATTTTTTACTTTCGGTAAGTATTTCTTATATTTAAATTAGGTGTTCTTATGAGAGTAACGTTAGGTAACCGAATAAATAATAATATATCAATTATGAATTATAGAAAATAAAAATTTCGTAGGAAATAGCAGTGAGAAAAGTAAGTTAACTATCTTTTAGATGATTTCCACAATGTTTGTGTATTTCTGTGGATTATTAAAAAGAAATAAGGTTTACATTTAGGTACTTTTATTTCATTTAATAATTTAGTACATTCTTTTAAAGGATCAAAATTATTAATTACTGGGCAGACCAGGAAATTTTAATATATACAGGTCCCTCTAATTGAATGAAAGAAAGTACAATTTTATATTAAAGTTCCTTTTTGCTTTTTCTGTATTTGTTTAAAAAGAAATTAGATTTTTGGTTTCTTAAACTTACATTATCAACTTTTAATTACAATGGATACCTAGGTACCAAAGGTTACTAAACATTTTTAACCACTGTTATTCGGTCTCATGAATGTTTGTTATTAGTGAAAAGTATATGCCTAAAAAGCAGTTAAAAAAAAATTTCACTTTTTAATGTACAACCACAATCTTAGGATCAGATTAAACTCATTTACACTATTTTGCCCTTCTTTTATCACAAATTGGTGATAAGTACATGAAACTATCATACAATGTTTGAAATTTATTTTAAAAAAATCGTGTTTTTATTTATTTACAAAGATTTTGGTAAAAATACAATACTCCCAAAAATATCGACCATTTAAATAGAAGGCTGTAAAGTGGCGCCATCTATTCTTTCCATATTATATCAGATGATATAAAATCCAATATTAGACAATAATTTTAAATATTCTATGGTAGTATCGTTTAGTAACCAACAATTTTGTACAAAAAAAAAACAGTGAATGCTTGAATTTGACATTCGATGATGTCAACTTTATAGATAGTAACAAAGAATTATGGTCCGGTCCGGCTATGACCTACTATTCATTACGCAAACTCCGTGGGGCCAATCCCCCGATTCCCGCTGCCCTGCACGCCTGGACAATTTTGTTCTACTGTATTGGGCTTCCATACACCTTAAAAACTTCCTTGATATTACCATGCAAAAAAATATTTGGATTTAATTTTTCTAGGTAAATTTTTATTTCTATTTTTATTCTCGACTTTTTAAACTGACATACGATTTTTACCCGGAAAAATTAATAAATTAAATTACATAATTTAGATATTTCTCTGCATGGTGACATTGTTTATCGATATTGTTATGATCATCCAGAGAAAGGGTTTTTATTTGTTTTAAGCGAAAACCGTGTGTCGGATTGAAAGAAATTAGGTGTTTTGCTTAGAAATGATTGGGCATTTTAAAAATAATTTTATTTTTAAGAGAAATCCGTGGCGCACCATCAATGTCTGCCAAAATAGGCAGCTCAAATTCCGTAAGAACGCAACTGGTGAAAATAAAAAAAAATAGTACACCAAAAAATGACCCTTGATACCTATACTTCAAGTCCAAAATTTCTGTCAATGACGCATCGCTCGCGTGGCGTATGAATTTTAGAAAATAAATGATAAAATTTCGTCAAAACATGAAAATATTTTTCACAAGCAAAAGTTATTTTCTCACATTTTCATCAACCCTTTAAATTAGTAACAAGCCTATATTATTTTGGTATTATTCGGATTGCTTAATTTTGCACACCTCCTATTTTGAGGTCATAGAACACAAATTTGAGTTTTTTTGGCGATTTTTCAACGTTTTTCCAAAAAAATACATTTTTTACTTTAATTTTACCTTCTCTGATTTTATTTTGCTACATGAAAAAAATAATAAAATTTTAGTCATAACATAAATTAAAAAAGATGTAAAAGCAGAACGATAGACAATTCAAGTTACACCGTCTTGCCAATTCACCACCGATCTTGCAATTTCAATATTAAATACGATATTCACACGCATTTCTTCATCAAAAATATCCACTATACAGGGTGTTACTTAATGGTATGTCATAATTTGAAGGAGGCATTCCTGGATCGATTTTAAGTCGAAAAGTTCATATAAACTGGGCCCTAAAATGCTTAGTTATTAAGATACAGGGTGTTAAAGTTTTATTTTATTTTCACTTTTAATACATTTTCAAAGACGGATTGAGATATTGAACTGAATTTTGGCACAGGATATTATGGCATAAAAACACACTTTTCAGATGTTCATTTAATTTTTTTTTGCAACCAGTGGCGTAGCTATGACGAATTTTCAAAACAATATTACAAAAAAATACTACGCCATTGACTTGGGAAAAAAAATATGGTTTTATAATAATTATCAATCAATTATAAACAAAAAATCCCTCTTTCATTTTTGCCGTAAAACTTACCGTTTGGGAGAAATCGTTAATTAAAAAAATGTCTTATGTACCCAAATTGCATCTTGAAAAATTATTATTGAAATAAATCAAGTTAGCTTTGCTCGTTGCCAGCGATTGTTGTTTTGTTGTTGTAAACATTATGACACTGACGTTAATTATCATTCTTGACAGTTTCTATTTATTTCTCCTTCGATCTTAAAACGTGCATTTTGCTAGTTAAAAAAAATGGTAAATTATTCTAATTTGGAAATGACACAAATGCATTTCCTTTATGGTCTAGCTAATGGTAATGCTGTGGAGGCGCGGCGTTTGTATCAAGAAAAGGGATCCTAATCGCGCTCTCCCAGATAGACGAACATTTATAAACATTCATCGTCGTCTGACTGAATCTGGCAGTTTTAAAGCTAATATTTCCGAGGAAGGCCCGTACAGTTAGAACACCGGCAGTGGAGGAGGTTGTCCTGCATGCAGTCGAGAGGATCCAACCACAAGTACACGAAAATAGGTTTGGCATTAAACATCTGCTACAAGACGGTATGGGAGATTTAAGGATTCTTGTTATATCCTTTTACATACAAAGGGTTCAGGCATTGCTTCCTAGAGATTATGAACCACGTACGCAATTTTGTAGATGGTATCTCCAAAAAGTAACAGAAAATCCTCATTTTGATGCCAAAATATTGTTTACGGACGAAGCAAATTTTTCAAGAAATGCAATAACCAATTCCTATAACAATCATTACTGGGCCCAGGAAAATCCTCATGCGATTACAGAGACACATTTTCAGGAAGAATTTTCACTGAACGTTTGGATCGGTATCGTATCCGACCATTTAATTCGACCATTTTTTTTACCAGGACGCCTTAACGGACAGGATTATTGTAATTTTCTCCAAAATGATTTGCCTTTGCTTCTTGAAAATGTTCCTCTTCAGTTACGACAACAACTTTGGTTTATGCATGATGGCGCCCCCCACTTTACATATTGGTCGTGAGCATTTAAATAGAGCCTACCAAAATCATTGGATAGGCCGTGGAGGACCACAATTTTGGCCACCTAGATCGCCTGACCTGAACACCTAGATTTTTATTTGTGGGGACACCTAAAAACATTAGTTTATCATACACCAATTGTGACATTAGAAGAACTCAGAAATAGAATTATTGACGGATGTGAAACTATCCGAAACACGCATGGAATTTTTGAAAGGGTTCGTAATTCAATGAGAAGAAGAGCAGAAGCCTGCATAGAGGCGAGAGGTGGTCATTTCCAACATTTTTTGTAAATTATGTATTATTGTATTTAATTGTTATTGCTTTTTGTTCACTAGTTTGTAAGAAAATAGCTTAAAATAAATATTTGAAAAATGTATTTAAAATTGAAAATAAAGTTTAACACATTCAAGAATGATAATTAACGTCAGTGTCATAATGTTTACAACAACAAAACAACAATCGCTGGCAACGAGCAAAGCTAACTTGATTTATTTCAATAATAATTTTTCAAGATACAACTTGGGTACATAAGACATTTTTTAATTAACGATTTCTCCCAAACGGTAAGTTTTACGGCAAAAATAAAAAGGGATTTTTTGTTTATATTGATTGATAATTATTATAAAACCAAAATTTTTTTTCCCAAGTCAATGGCGTAGTATTTTTTTGTAAAATTGTTTTGAAAATTCGTCATAGCTACGCCACTGGTTGCAAAAAAAATTAAATGAATATCTAAAAGTGTGTTTTTATGCCATAATATCCTGTGCCAAAATTCATTTCAATATCTCAAACCGTCTTTGAAAAATGTATTAAAAGTGAAAATAAAATAAAACTTTAACACCCTGTATCTTAATAACTAAGCATTTTAGGGCCATTTATATGAACTTTTCGACTTAAAATCGATCCAGGAATGCCTCCTTTAAATATGACATACCATTAAGTAACACCCTATAAGGAACACGAAAGCTCTGAGATCATCAGCTTTAGTATCCAATAACTATTTCGGGTCTTTCGGTTCCATATTTAGGATTTCCATATCGAGAATATTTTTGATCAAACATTGCAGGTCGAGCGAAGCAAGGTTCGCATACCTTATAAAAATGTCATAAAGAAAGCTATTACAACCTGGTAACAGGTCAACATTTTTAGAATTTCGAGTTGAATTCGGACGTAAACGTTTTACCTACTTTTTATTGAAAATTAAGGTTTTTCCTTACTTTTAAGTGTTTTTTTTTTTAATATTAACATAGTATGAGTTTTTTAAATATGTTTTCGTGCAAATGACAGAATTTAAAGGAATTTGTCGTAAAATGGAATTAAACAATTCAATTATTATTTTTTTTTAAATACTATAAGAGACAGCCAAAAAACAGCTTCTGATTCATGTTTAACAATCGAAAAGTAAAAAGTGTGCAAAAAATAGCGAAAAAATCGCATTTTTCAGTATCCGAATAATTACTAATATTGATTTTTTTGCCTTTTAAAACTCTGAATACCGTACGCGAATAAACTTTTGTTAAAGTTGCACATATCTCTGCAGCATACAAAGTGGTTAGTTCTGGATTTCGTTCCCGAATCCCATGGTAAACATTTTTAACCATTATTCGTTCTTTTAACGTTAACCGAGTTTTTTTTGTAGGCGGATAACTAGTTAAAGGTTGGTTAATATTCATAGTTTACAGAATTAAAAGCACTTAACAACACTAAATCTTTATATACAATTATATACACTAAATAAGATAAACTATTATACAATTGGCACAAAACAATATATATATATATACTACAATTATTAGAAATTTATAATATTTAGAAAATACCCTGTATAGCAATTAAAATTTAAACTTACAAAATCTGTCCATAATCAATAATAACTAAATAAAATCATCGAACAGCACGAAAACCCTGTCGATACGCTTATTTTCAAGTCTCTTCAAGTTGTAAACTAAGGAATGTGTTTTGCCACTTTTATTGTCTTCTCGATAACAATGATTTCAATACATATTGGCGTGCTATTTTAAGTGCGATCGCTAGCTGGTGATTTATTCTTGCGAATTATGACAACGTGGCGATGAAACTTTTGGCCGGTTCACTGTTATTTGAGCGGAAAAGTATATCATAGGCTTAAAAATCATTTACTAGTGTTAGATTTTTATTCAGCCGCTTCGTCGGTATTAAATGAGTCACTGACAGAAATTTTGGACTTTAGGTATAGTACATATATTCCAAATTTCATTAAAGTATCTTGTGGTATTATATATTACATAAATTAATAATAAATGATATTTTTGAAAATTTTACCACTCTGTATTTAAAAAGTTAAGACGTTCATATAAAGTTTTCTTCTTAAAAGGGACCCAAAAATTTCCCCTCTAAATATTGACATTTAATTAAAAAACACCCTGTATAACCTAATTTTTAAATTCAATATTCTTGCAACACTAATAGTGCATAATAATATCAATTACTATTTTACTGAGTAGAAAACCTGCAAACTATGAAAATACTGCATAACCAATAAAAAACATCAAAATGCAATGCAAGAATAAAAAGACTGTGCAATTTACTGGTCGGTTAATTTCGATACATTTTTTTGCGAACGTGTAAACCTGACCTAATTCACTTAAACTAGATCGCTATAAAATGTAAAAATCCGCTTTAAGTGACAGACGTTAAACAACGTCTGAAAAAAGTAATCGGAATGTGAAATTTTATTCTAAACATAGCCGCCGGCTTTATTCTACTTTTCACTTTTTATTGTAATTAAATATGAATTACTTAAACTTGTGACAATTCGGTGTTGGATTTTATTAAACCACTGCCCAATGATGCAACGCTTATAATAATTTGAACTGGTATGTTGTTTATTACTTAATAAAGTGATAAAATAAAACTTATATCATTAGTTTTACCGGCAATTAAAAATAATATGCAATTGAACTTGTTAAATAACAATGATTTTTTTGAAAAACTTGCATCTTATTATATAAATTTAGATTATTACATTTTTTACCACAATTTTATTGGCTTCACCCTAGAGCTGTCAAAGTACTCTTAAATAGTACTTCAAGTACAAGTACCAAGTTTTTGATTTTTTAAAAATTACTTCAAGTACAAGTACCAAGAATCTATTGAAATGTACTTGCATTTTTAAGTAAATTGAAAAAGTACTTAAAGTAACACCCAAGTATTTTACTTGAAGTAAATCCAAGTACTTGAAGTAAACCAAAGGACTTGAAGTCAAACAAAGTACTTGAAATAAAACAAAGTACTTGAAGTACATCAAAGTACTTGAAGTAAACCAAAGTACTTGAAGTACATAAAAGTACTTGAAGTAATTAAAAGTACTTCAAGTAAAACAAATTATACTTGAGTAGTATTTTTTGTAAGGAAGTTAGAGGGTTTATTCCTCAAAACCGGGTTTTCCAACAACTCCTAAAAGCTTTAAGGACTGAGCGCTACGTCATTGGAAAGTAGGCCAGTCGGTAAAAACTATAGTTAGGAAAACAAGTAGGGTTGCTAAGTGTCCCGTTTTAAGTCGGGATCTTATGCATCCAATGTCCGAAATAATGTAAAATTTCGTATGTAAATTTATGGCAACAGGCCTACAATGCCGTACTTGGGTGAGCGCCTGGGCCTTAAACTATTATAGGAAATATTGATTTTTCCCATAATGGGTTTTTTCCTGTGGTTGCCAACGGGTTGGCGTTGGCACCCGTTGGCATCCGATACATCTGTCAAAAGCTACTGTATTCATATTTCAAAACCTATTCTTGGGAAATATTTTAATTTCCCATCAACACAAAATCAAGTCAGAACAACCTAACTTCAATTTTGATGTCGTTTCCATTTTATTAGTGGAAATTTTGTTTAAGTTGCCTATTAAAATACAGGGGTTTTCATTTAAATGAAGGTAATAATGAACGCATTCACAATAGGAAATAGTTGGGGAACCGCTCCATCAAACGTTAAATCGCACCAATAGAATATTCTTGAACTCTCACATTTTTGACATTTTCGGGAGTGATTTGGAAACTGTTTCGTATCCTGAATGCGTTCGATAATAAAATTGTCATGAAAAATGGCTGTTGGTAATCATTATTAAGTATAAAAAATTGGGTATCAAAATAAAGGATTTTTTAGATGGATTGATTTCAAAAAAAATCGTCGGTGGAAACCTTGGCACCAGCTGACCGGTGCCTAAAATGAAAAGACCCAGTGTTTTAACATCTCTAATTTTTTGTAATTTAAAAAATATGAAGTTAAATGATTAATAGTCTAAAACTAATAGTGTTAGTGAGAAAGGATAATTTATAGTTTGATGAGCAAAAGATATACCTTTCCTCTAATTATAATAACATGATCTATTGAGGAATGTAGCAAAGGTAATTCATTTTTTTTTTATTGTTTTGGGTTAGGAGGCCCATTATGGTTGATTTTTTACTTGAAGTACTTTTTATTTACTTGAAGTACTTTCTTTATTTAAAGTACTTTTTTTACTTGAAGTACTTTTTTTACTTCAAGTACATCGTAATACTTCAAGTACTTAAATAAATACTTCAAGTAATTTACTTGGTCAAATCAAGTAAAAATCCAAGTATCTTCATAAAAACTAATCAAGTTTAAGTACAAGTACCTCCTAACAAAAAGTACTTGAAGTAAAATACATAAAGTACAAAAAAGTACTTCAAGTAAAATTGTACTTGAAGTACTTCAAGTTTTGACAGCTCTGCTCACCCATATAAATGTATGTATGTATGTACAGGGTTATTCATTTTAAAGTAAACAGGGCTTTATTTTTAAACTTCCCTGTACTTTTTTAAAAAACGAATATAGCCATTTCGTGTATTTTTTTCCGTAGAATTCAATAATCTAATCAGAAAAACATTTGAAACAAAAACAAAAGAGTTACAGCACGAGTGACGTATTTTTTAAATGGAATACCCCGTATATTTTTATATCAATATAGATTTTCACAAGGAGTTCGGTGATATAGGGGTTGCTGAGTTTATTTCCTGCGGTTCTGCTGCAATTGTCTAAAAACTGCATGATGCTATAAGAATAAGTTTCACCTAAAAAAACCTGGAGTTTATTACTTTTTGGAATAGTTTTATAATGAGGTTTTCATCAGAAGAACGGCTTTAAATAATAACTTTCTATTATAAATGTGGAGAAAACGCCAGGGAAACACAACGAAGATAAGTTGCTAATTTCCACCTAAGTATATCAGTAACAACGATTTTAAAACTGAAGGTCTTATTCGAAAAAACAAAATTATTACATATTAGAAAAAGGACTACAATAAAACCGGGATTGAGCTATTCTAAATTATTTTACTTTGTATCCCATGAAGTCAATTACTGACGCAGTTAGAGACTTGAGGTATGGCCCTGCAAGAAGAAGAGTAACCTATGCGACGGTACAGAGAACACTGAAATATTTTAAGTATCTTCCATATCACGTTCTTCCAGTGCAGCATTTAACACGTGAACAAAAGGAACTTCGCTTTCAATTTATTTCCCAAATTTTATTCCATAAACAAGATAACAATCCTACCCTGTTTCAAACGATTCTTTGGACGGATGAAGCTACGTTCACTACATCGGGAATGTTTAACCGACGCAATACTCACAGCTGGGCAAGACAAAATCCCAGGAAATTTCAAGAGATTAAATACCAAAGAGGTCTTCTCTTAATGTCTTGTGTGGTGTGCTTAACAATAGTATTGTCGGGCCAATATTATATGAGGGATCCTTAACTGGAGAAAGATATCTCAATCTTCTTGAAAACGATATTTAGAACATTTTATAAGAATTGCCACTGAAACGTATCGCAAGATAATTTGGCAAGTTGTGCAGTATCTCAATCACCGATACAATCAGTGGATTGGACGTTATGGCACCATTAGATGGCCACCTAATAGTCCAGATATTACAATTTTGGACACTTTTCTATGGGGTCACTTAAAGAATGTCGTTTGCCAAAATGGGAACACAAACACGGATGAAATGAGAGAAAAAATTGTAAATGAAATTAATCGTCTTAACCAAGAACTTCAAATAATATCGGATTAATTAGTAGTAATATTATTTTTTTTATTATAACTGTTCTTATTACCACCATATTTTAACTCGTACTGTATTTTAATTTTTTCCGTTTATTGTAATTTTGCTGCTTGGTTTGGGAATAGATATATCGTATCATTTTTAGCATACAGTGCTTTCATTTCAAAACGAACCACCCTAAATATCTTTAAAAAAACACTCACCAAAAAAACAAAGAAACACGTCGATTTAGATATACAGGGGGAAGTTTAATTTCGTATTTGATAAAATTTTATCGGTCGCCTCCTAACCTCCAGTTAACCTTACTTTGATATGTCAAATGGCAACCCCCATAGTGTGACACATCATTGTAAGCGGCATGAAATTTGCTATCCAACAGTACTAAGAAACTTTAAATCGATGGACGTAGAAGCGACTTAGAAGTAAAAATGTGTGTTAATTAGTTTATCGTGTTCAAATAATTTATTTTATTAAATGCTCAAAATGTGCGCCGTTATTGGCGAGAAAAGCTTGTTTTGAAATTCCTCGCAGACTATTTTAGTGTGCATTCATTCCAATTATTATTTTTTGTGTTACCTGCTACAGCAAAACACTGCAATAGCACAATTTTTTAAGACGTTTAGGAACCAGTTAAATATTACTGTTAGGATTGTCATTTTGACATCGTTAGTTTAAAATTAGAATCTTGATTTTAAAATGGTGAGTATACCATTTAAAATCAAGATTTAGCTAAACTTCAAAATAAACCAACAGTATTTAACGGGTACAGAATAGAAATAATTTTCCTATATGGGGCTGAAGATCGATGCGCGCGTAGAACCGCCAGAGTATTCAATGAGAGGCGTCAAAATAAAAACGTGGGGCATAAATATGTAATGGAATTGGTGCGTATGTTTGAAGAAACTGGATCTATATGCAACAAGAAATGAAAGGGTTTTAGACGAAGCACGCCAGGTTGAGGTACTAGGACAGTTCGCAATAGATCCGACGTTGTCTATTCCAAAAGTTTCTAAGCTGACCAATATTTCTACGGGTTCTGTGCACAAAATTTTGAAAAAGAATAAGTTTTTTCCATACAAAATACAAATTCTTCATGAACTCAACGAAGACGATTATGATAGAAGAATAGAATTTTGCGAATCAATGTGCCAGCGAATTGACAAAGACCCTCATTTGATCAAAAATATCTGCTTTTCTGACGAATCAACTTTTTTCTTAAATGGAATTCTTCATAGACATAACTGCAGATATTGGGATAATGAAAATCCGCACATATTTCAGGAAGGACATACTCAATTTCCAGAGATGATCAACGTTTGGGCAGGTATTTATGGAAACGAAATTATCGGGCCTTTCTGGAAGAAAATTTAACTGGGCAACTGTATCTGAACCTTTTGGAAAATGCGATATACCCTTCTATCGTCCAATCTTTGGAAAATCAGGTGGATCAAAATGGTGCTATGGAACTCAGTGAAAATAATTTGCATTTCCAGCAAGATGGAGCCCCTCCCCACTATGCTTTAGCAGTTCGAGAGTGGCTCAATGAACAGTTTCCAGGCACATGGATAGGCAGACGAGGTGCCCTCGAATGGTCAGCACGGTCTCCAGACTTAACTCCTCTAGACTTTTTCCTCTGGGGTTATTTAAAAAGTAAAGTGTACAAAACGCCACCTGCAAATATTCAAGAACTTAAATGTAGAATTACACTAGAATGCAGAGGTATTACCAGACAAACTTTCGCCAACGTTCGCGAAGAATTTCAAAACAGACTTTATTATTATCTCGCCAATAACGGCGCACATTTTGAGCATTTGATAAAATAAATTATTTGAACACGATAAACTAATTAACACACTTTTTACTTCTAAGTCGCTTCTACGTCCATCGATTTAAGTTTCTTAGTACTGTTGGATAGTAAATTTCATGCCGCTTACAATGATGTGTCACACTATGGGGTTTGCCATTTGACATATCAAAGTGAGGTTAACTGAAGGTTAGGAGGTGACCGATAAAATTTTATCAAATACGAAATTAAACTTCCCCCTGTATATCTAAATCGACGTGTTTCTTTGTTTTTTTGGTGAGTGTTTTTTTTTTAAGATATTTAGGGTGGTTCGTTTTGAAATGAAAGCACTGTATAATATAATTTAAAGCCGTTCTTCTGATAAAAACCTCATTATAAAACTACTCCAAAAAGTAATAAACGTATTTTTAAAATTCTTGACTTTGACAAATAAGCACCTGTGACCTGTGGCAGCCAGGTTTTTTCAGGTAAAACTATCCTTATAGTATCATGCAGTTTTAAGACAATTGCAGCAGAACCGCAGAAAATAAACCCAGCAACCCTTATATCACCGAATTCCTCGCGAAAATCTCTATCAATTGATATAAAAATATACGAGTATTCCATTAAAAAGTCGTTCGTGCTGTAACTCTTTTGTTTTTGTTTTAAATGTTTTTCTAATTAGATTATTTGGGCTTGAAACACACAGTATGTATATTGTTTAGCGGGTTTTCACCCCTATCATAACTTTGTTATCGTCCCACATGAAAGTAGGAGATTTGGTACGTAAATTCCCATAAGTATTCTTATTACCTGTAAGAAAAAATAAAAAGTTATGTCAAGTATTCTCTGAAATATTCGATTTTGAAAATCGCCCATATTAATACTAACTGACTGACAACCTAATCAACTTATTGACTTATGGGGAACTTTACATATAAAATTTAAAGCTCCTAAAATTTGATATGCAATTAAATTTTAGGACACAAGTAAAGAAAAAGCTATGACAAATGCACATTTTTCCTCGGAACACTCTAAAACAGGGACAGTAGTACCGTATATTTAGACGGTATTTTAAAAGCTAACAATCTGATTGAGTTTTTACAGTTAGAATTGTTAATTTACCAATGTGCATACGGTTTTAAAACCTAAGATTTGGCACCAATTGATACGCTTTCAAATACCTAATGAAAAATTGCTCCACTGCCATATCTACTCTCTCTTTTAAATAAACAAAAAATTCTTACATATTACCTATCCCCAATAATTTATTTCCATTAATTAAACTTAAAAAAAGAACAGATCCTGCCAAAATACGCCTAGTGCTATAGTCTAAGATTCGGCCGCTTAAATCTGCAGTTAGTGACAGTGACAAATCACGTGACTTCCGGTTTCACAGGAAACGGCATCAACTTTCAATTTTCAAATGTGACACCCTGTAGATTTTTACATTTCTGAAAACATTTTGCGTCCAAAACTACCCCATCGAAAATTTACGGCTTGAAAATTTTTTTACGCAAAATTGGACAAATGTTATAATATACAGGGTATCTTAGTTGAAAATTAAAAATTGAGGCCGTTTTCGATGAAACCGAAAGTCACCGAAATTAGTGTGACTTGTCAAAAAACATCAAAATTGAAGTTATATATTTTGTGAATCCTAATCCCAAAACTTATACAAAAAATTATGAAGCAAAAAGGGGGGGCGATTAAATGGAAAACAAATTTGGAAAAAAGGGAAAAACAACAATTCCTGTCATGCATCGGTCAAAAAACACCGTTTTCATCCATACAAAAAGTTTTGTCCAGGGTTTTTAAAGGGGAATGATTTCAATAACGAATACCTTTAGTCAATGGTTTATTACTAAATGTCAACAGATACCCAATTTCTAATCCAAGGTTCTCTGGACAGACGAAACCCGGTTTACAAATTGTGGAATTTTTAATAGGCACAATTATCACTGCTGGGATAGAGAAAATCCACATTATTTATAATTTATATAATTTATATTTTGAAAAGTGCTTCTGGATCACACAGTATATTTAATTAAAGGTAATTGCGGCTAAATTTTGCCAAACAAGCCTGCTGTAATCTATTCTACTATCATGTATAAGTCATAAAAATAAGTTTTATAAAAAAATCAGATACCTACAGATTTAAGCGACCTGACCTCTGTTTAAACTTTGTTTTACAACACATAATTTGACGCGAGAGACATCAACTAGCGATAAGAACGGTAACCTGAGGGTAAATCGAGCCTTGTGGCCTTACTTGTTTGGCGTTGGAGTTGAAAAAACGAAACTCACTTCTAGGATTAAGGGGATAGGTGCCGACGTTCCTTTAATAATTCCAAATTCAAAGAATAATTACAACATGCCATAAAGGTCGATATTGTTGTTCTTGGTGTGCATATCGAATTACCCTATGGCTTGGAGAGAGATAAATTGTAATCAACGTTTCTGATGTGAACTATTATCAGGGTATATGTACACATGCCAACTATTATATCTCAAGAACCACGGGACTTGAAAATGAGCTGTAAAATTTAAGATACGAAGGATATGGTCTTCAAATCAATCTGCACAAAAAAGGTTTTTTCATGTACGTTATCAACTAAAATCGGAAATTGAATCCGATGATGATTAAAATTGAAACAGTCAAATATAATGCAAAAAAATACGGGGTGTTTTTTATTGAAATGTCAGTATTTAAGGGTGCGATTTTTGGGTCCATTTTAGGAAAAAAACTTCATATAAACGTATTCCTAAACGTCTTAACTTTTGACATACAGGGTAGTAAAATTTTCAAAAATAAATAATTTATTATTAATATCTGTAATCCACTTTAGATATTTTAATGAAATTTGGCATACATATACTATGTATCAAAAGATATTTTTAAGTGTACCACATTTTTTTTATTTCCACCAGTAGCGTTCGTACGGAATTTAACCCCCTGATTTTCTCAGACATTGATGCTACGCCACTGATTTCTCTTAAAATAAAAAATATTTTTAAAATCCCCAATCATTTTTAAGCAAAGTTAATTACTTGATTTTTTTTAATCAGATACACGGTTTTCGGTTAAAATAAAAACCGTTTCACTGCAGGATGAAACAATATTGGTAAACAATATCACCATGCACAAAAATATCTAGATTTAATTTTTCTAGGTGAAAACCGTGCGTCGGATTAAAAAAATTATGTGCAGATTTAATATCTTAATTTTTTTTTCCGATGCATGGTTTTCACCTAGAAAAATTAAATCTAGATATTTTTCTGCATGGTGATGTTGTTTACCCATATTGTTACGATCATAGAGAGAAACGGTTTTTATTTTTTTAATCGAAAACCGTTCTACTTAAAAAAAAAAAGGATCAATTTTTTAAAATAGTTGATTTCAAAAAAAAATTTGTAATTTTAAAATAAAAGGCCAAAAAGGGGGTCAAATTCCGTACGAACCCTGGTGGAAATATAAAAAAATTTTTACACTAAAATATGCCTCTTAATACATAGTAATGTGTGTTTTATTTTATTTTAAAATTTTAACTATTAAAAATTTAAAGTTTAAGAAAATTTTATAAATTTTTCCAAATAAAACCTTCACCCCCTTAAATATTAACGTTCAATTAGAAAACACCCTGTTTAAAAGTAAAATCTTGATTAAGGTTGTAAAACCAAACAAAAAAAATAATAACACCCCAATAACATTTCAATCCCCCATTCTCCCTTGAAAACGATGATTTATTTACGGGTAATAATTTAATTATCTCCACGTGCTCTGTAATCTATACTATGTAAAAGTGCATCTAATTAAACAATCTAAGTAAAACTCACAATTTTCATTTACTTTCATTTGAATGCCTAATTATTGTTATTAACTCCGGTAATGGGTAATAAATGCAGATGAATAAATAACAAATTAACAACAAAAAATAATGTTTTTTTCTTATAGATAGCATTACGATGCAGAGTAATAAGAGAAAAATAAGTTTCTAATATTTAGATTAAAATTATTATTTTCACAAGCGTAAATAACAGAAAGTACTTATATAAGACGATAAACTTTAAAGAAATGTAATTACTAAATAATATAATACATATGTTTGTAGTTTGTGTTATAAACGTTGTGTTGAATTGTTCTATGGTTACATGTTAATTAATTAATTAATTAAATTTTAGCAGTAGAAGTATTAAAAACAAAATTTTATGCGATAAATTTAACCAATATTTTTCTTCATCAGTAAATGAAATTGCAAATGATTTAAAGAGCAATAAGCGGAAACACTTTCCTAAATATACAAATAAAACATTTTTTCTAACGCCTACTACGTATATCCAACACTGACACTCTTTCTCTAAAATTTGGAGTACCCCAGGGGGGAATATTGTCTCCACTTCTTTTTTTAATATTTTGTAATGATCTTTCAGAACATCTGAGCAAAAATAGCAATGTGCATATCTGTCAGTTTGCAGATGACACTTCTATTGTAGTTAGGGATCGCTCATATACAGGGGCAGTTGAGACCGGAAATAAAGTATCAAAAGAGTTTTTACATGGTGCCAAGAAAATGGGCTGTTACTAAACGCAAATAAGTCAGTCGTTATCCAATTTAAAAGTAGTAACAAACTAGACAAAAACCCACAAAGTTCGCTAATAAAACCTAATCAAAATTCCATTAAAAACGAAGAAAATACAAAATTTCTTGCTTAAACATAGAAAGTAAACTTTCGTGGGACTTACACATAGAACAACTAGCAAATAGTTTGGCAACATCGTGTTTTGTGGAAAATAATTTGGGAAAGCAGGTAAATAAATATGTAGTACTACTGTACATAAATGCGTGTGTCCAGAGCAGACTAGCATATGGTATCACTGCTTGGGGTTCTTCGTCAGGAATAAATAGATTACTACTTCTTCAAAAGCGTATGTTGAGATCTTTGGAGGGAGTCACCTTCCTGGAGCATGCTGCACCTCTATTTAAAAAGTATAAAGTTATGACCGTATATTCACTTTATTTCTATAAAATTTTGACTTTCTATAAAAAATACCAACACTATTTTCTTACTAACTCTCAGTTTAATGTTGGAATGCAAACGAGGTACCCCTGCAATCTTAGTGTTATGAGACATAACAATGCATTTTTTGAAAAGAGTTCATTATATATGACTGTTAAGGCATTTAACAGGCTACCTCAGAGAATAAAATCTATAACAGAATTTAAAAAATTTAAGTCAGTTATCAAAGATATATTTTTAGAAAACCCTTTGTATTCTCATTTGGATTACTTTAATCTAATATTAATATGAATAACTATTCTTGTAGGATTTTATTTTCCTCTGGTGGCTTTTTTTGTCTCTATGTCTCTTGTTCGTGTAATAATTTGTACAATGTATTTACGTTGTTTATGTTTATTTGTTATTGCATTTTGTAATTGTAATTTTAAGTAATTAAATTTGTGTATTTTAAATTTATTGTTATTAGGTTTAGTTAGTTTTATATTTGACGCATACTTTGTTCACAATAATGGAACTTATGTAATGAAGAATGGAAATAAATAAATAAATAAATAAATGTTTAATGTTAATAAAGGGGTTAATGATGGTAATAAAGGTTTTTCAGCTGCTTTACAGGACCATCAATAAGAATTGGCAGTAGCGGATTTACATTTGGAGTAAATTTTCTGGGGTGGCGAAGTTGTTTTAAAAAGTGCATTTGTGTTAAAATAATCTTCATATTATGATATATAAAATAACTTTTGTAATTATCAAGATTATATTTAGTATTATTATACACTTTGCAATTATATCAACAAAAAAGTTCTAGTGTCTCAAATTTAATTAATTGACAGCTGCAAAATTCACAGGTCTGGAGACACATATTTTGTATTTTCTAGTGGGAATTTTTTTGACATAAGAAAGCTTCTGAATTTTGCTCAAAATTTTTGAAAGATGAAAAGTGGTCCAAATATAAGAAAATCCAAAAATATCGATATTATAATTTTTGGTCAGTCTTGGGAAGCTTCCGATGCTTTTAATTTTTACTGGAATTTTTCTGATGATACAAAAAGCCTTCTGAATTTCGCGCAGTATTTTTAAAATGTGTAAAGTAGCCCAAACGTATAAAAACAAAAATATCGATATAATGATCCAGGACAAGTCTTGGGGGAGCGTCCGATGCATTTAACTTTATTTTTATGCCCGAAGCTTGACCGACCTTTCACGGTTCAGCAACGGCTGCCAGATATTTGGAATATCGATGCCAGGCTTACTAAATACATTTTGGTTGTTTACAATTATTACAGCTTTTTTAAATCTCCTTTTTTCCAGTGGGTTTCTTTATGAATAGTTTTTGCTTCCGACCATTATATGCGGTGTTGTTTTGACCAAGCGTGTTCGGCAATTCTTGATTTTGATTTTTCACCTCGTTCCGTATGTTTTTTGTGTTCTTTGACTCTAAGTTTAAGTGGTCTTTTCGTTTCCCCGATGTATACCTCACCACATTCGCAGGGAATTTGGTAGATACAGTCATTATTATTATTTGAAACATTGTTGTCTGGTCTCGTCTCAGTAAGAATACTTCTTAGAGTAGTTTGTGATTTAAATGCCGTTTTGATATTATACTTATTCGCGATTCTGCGGATCTTTTCCGAAGTTCCTTTTATATATGGAATTGTCATAAATATTTGGTCATGTAGAGTCTCGTTTAAGTTAAAGTTTTTTGTCTTATATTTATATTTTTCGATCGTTTCCTTTACCAGTCTCTCACTGTATCCGTTTTGCTTAAGATCCCTAGTTATATTACTTATTTCCTCTTGCAGGATCCTACTGTAACATAAGGTCACTGCACGATTGTATAGAGTACGTATAACACCCTGTTTCGTTTCGTTAGATTGATTAGAATTCTGTTGTAATATTGTCCAGTGTGGGTAGGTTTTCTGTATACTGAGGTTTGTATATACCCTTAAGGCCCATCACCTGTTCCAGCAATGTACCCACGACTGCACTGGCAAAACATTTTTTAGACCTTATTAAACCACTGGCATTGGTCGGTAAGTCACCATCTTTTGTTAAGAACTTTAGTCATTTTGTTGACATTCTTAAAAATGTAGAAATAGGACCAGACGCTACTTTTGTGAGTTTTGATGTGGAAAGTCTATATACAAACGTACCAGTGGAAGAATCATTAAACATTATCCGAGCCAAGCTTAAAGAAGATCATACACTAGTAGAGCGTACCACCCTGCCGCTGGATGAAGTGATGGACTTGTTGGAGCTTTGCCTCCGTAGTTCTTACTTTCAGGTGAAAGATGAACACTACGCGCAGGATGATGGACTTCCCATGGGTTCATCGCTCCATCGCTCTCCCCAGTGGTAGCAAATATTTACATGAAATTGTTTGAGGAACACGCCAATTAAACTGCTCCAATTAAACCAAAAGTTTGGCTAAGATATGTTGACGATACTTTCATTGTATGAACAGGTAATACCAAAGAACTTTAAGATTTCTTAAAACATCTAAATTGCCACCGACCTTGTATTAAACTTACAATGGAAGGAGCAAAATTCGGCCGTACTTTTTTTCGACGTTCTAGTCAAACAAAATAATGGAAATACAAACTCGGTGTACAGAAAACCTACTTCCATCACTGAACAAATCAGTGCATGTAGTAACAAGTCAGGATCCTGTAAGTAGGAATTATAAGTAATATAACTAGGATCTTAAACGAACGATACAGTGAGAGACTGGTAAATGACAAAATAAGACAAAAAAACTCTAACTCAAACGAGACTCCACATGACCAAGTATTTATGACAATTCCATATAAAAGGAACTTTGGAAAAGATCCGCAGAATGGCAAATAAGTATAATATTAAAACGCCATTTAAATTACAAACTACTCTAAGAGGCATTCTTACTAAGATGGGACCAGACAACAATGTTTTAAATAATAACTGTATTTACCAAATTCCCTGCAAATGTGCTGAGGTATACCTCGGGGAAACGAAAAGACCACTCAAAGTTAGAGTCAAAAAACACAAAAAACATACGGAACGAGGTGAAACGTCGAAATCAGGGATTGCCGATCACGCTTGATCAAAACAAACGGATGCAAAAACTATTCATAAAGAAACCCACTGGAAAAAAAGAAAATTTAAAGAAGCTGTAATAATTGTAAACAACCAAAATGTATTTGCAAGCCTAGTACCGATATTCCAAATATCTGGCAGCCGCTGCTGAACCGTGAAAAGTCGGTCAAGCTTCGGTGAACAAGGGATAGTATACAGTGTGTCCCAAATTGGTGGGGAATGTATGGGGATCTTGGAAACCACGATAGATAGAAAATCGGTTAAATGGAGAAAGTTTTGGACAATTATGTTAGTAAGCTAATCCCATCTACTACGTGCTTTTATCTATTCAGGTTTTTGAGATATTTTGAAAAAACCTAAAAAATGGATTTTCGAAAATTGGCCTTTTCTTTATAAGTGAAAATTTTTCAAATCTGTAAAAACTTCTTCAAAGCAACTTTTTTTGTAGAATATGACCGAGTAGTCAATTTTTATTTTCTACGTTTCGGGTTTTTAGAATCATCATCAACTTTATTTTTTCATGTGGACGCCATATTGGATTTTTACGCAGCCAAATAGTGCTTTTTATTCTGATTTCAACAATGTATAGCACGTTATAATTTAAGAGTTTATAACCTCATTTATTTCAAAAAAACAAATATTTTCTCAGTTGGCCTTGATTCCGGCAAACGTCATTTTTTAAACAATAAAATATTAGTAATTGGCAAAATAGATAAGCTGAACAGATATTTTACAGAAATGGGTTCGCGAACATAGCTATAACGTTAATACCGTGTTACAACAAAACTACACGTAACAAGTTAATTAAAACAAGTGAAAACAAAAACAATGAAAAGTGGCTTAACTAATATTCCTACTAAAATGAAGATGTAAATTAACGACCTAAAATTCAAAATGTTGTCCATGTTTCTCAACATATTAACGATATTTTTTTAAATAGTCCTAACTACCCTACGAATGGTTGACTTAGGTATGTGGAATTCTCTATCAACATCCCTGGCTAAAGATGTTGGATTTTGTTTAAAATGTTGGTTAACTGCAGCATCTCGTTGTCGATTTTCTTTTGAGTACTTCTTAGGTCGTGGTTTTTTAAAACTTCCCAAATTAAAAAAATTTGTAACCAGTTTTCGAAAGTATGTTAGTTTAGGATGCTGCTTTCAGGAAAATTGTTGAAATACTTTTGCGCAGCTATATTAACATTTCTATTGCTTTGGAAATAACGTTGCAATATATCAAGTTTTTCTTCAAATAATTAACCATTTTACAAAGTTGAAAAAATTTTAATAACGTACCCAAACTAACTTGATAATGACGCTAGATGACATTCGCCGGAATCAAGGCCAACTGAAAAAATATTTGTTTTTTGAAGTGAATGAGGTTATAAACTCATAAACTATAACATGTTATACATTGTTGAAATAAGAATAAAAAGCACTATTTGGCTGCAAAAAAATTCAATATGGCGCCCATATAAAAAAGTAAAGTTGATGATGATTCTTCAACTTTACTTTTTCATATGGGCGCCATTACATTTTGTTGTAACACAGTATTAACGGTATAGCACGCGAAACCCATTTCTGTATAATATCTGTTCAGCTTATCTATTTTGACAATTACTAATATTTTATTGTTTACAAAAAAAGGCGTTTGCCGAAATCAAGACCAACTGAGAAAATATTTGTTTTTTGAAATAAATGAGGTTATAAACTCTTAAATTATAACATGTTATACATTGTTGAAATGAGAATTGGCTGCATAAAAATCCAATATGGCGTCCATATGAAAAAATTACGTTGATGATGATTCTAAAAACCTGAAACGTAGAAAATAAAAATTGACTTCTCGGTCATATTCTAAAAAAAAAGTTGCTTTGAAGAAGTTTTTACAGATTTAAAAAATTTTCACTTACAAAAAAAATATGGCCGATTTTCGAAAATGCATGTTTCAGGTTTTTTCAAAATTTATCAAAAACCTGAATAGATAAAACCATGTAGTAAACGGGATTAGCTTACTAACATAATTGTTCAAAACTTTTCCCATTTAACCGATTTTCTATCCATCGTGGTTTCCAAGATCCCCATACATTCCCCACCAATTTGGAACACACTGTATAAGTCGTGGCTTTTAAAAATAGTATTTAGTTATTACTTTAAAACGGTTGGAGATACATCACTAACCGAAACGTTGTGTAACAAATAACAAATAAAGACAATGAAAATCCAAGATTTTAGTGTTTTTGCTAAATACTATTTGAAATAAATATAATCACGACTGATACCTCCCACTCTTTCTTAAAATATTTTCCATTTCTTTCTTGAAATATTTTACAGTAGATTTATTACATTGTTCCTTTAAAAGTTCGGGATGTAGTCCACGCAGACGAAAAGCTAGTACATAATAAACTATCTAGCACACTTTTATAATTTTTCCATGGTTTCGACGCCAATGAGCTGAAACAATATGAATGAAAACGTGATTTCTTTCTAATTTGGTTCTCAACCGAATCTCTGTCTTTATTAAGTATTAATTAAGTCGTGGGATGATTAAATAAAGAAGAAGAAAGGAATACGTTATTGAAAGAAGGTTAATGTTAAAGAAAGGCGTTTTTTTCTTTGTTTTGTCTTCTTGATTGTTTTGTTGCTAATAAACGAATTTATAAATAATCTTTGAAATTGTATTCCTAGTAGCAAAACATGGTGATTTTATGTGTTTTTCACGTCGTTTTCGAGTTAATTGTCATCAAAAGTACTTACAACGACAGTACTTAATAACTATGAAAATTTGATGTTAATATTTACAAGTTTAAACATTTATTACTGTAAAGTGTCTTTTTCTACAGGATGTTTAAAAACTTCACGGCAAAAATTCAGAAGGTAATTTCTTATTGAAAAGTATTAAAAAAAACTAGGGGTTAAAAATACAAAGACTTAAAGATGAGATTAGATTAGATTAGATTATTTGAACGGAGATGGCAAAAATTACCTCCACCACTGTAACCTTACCAGATTTATTGTGGTTTCTCCTATCGTTCTTTAGAGTACCTTGTCCAGGCCCGTCTTCTTAACTAGACTCCAGAGTCTGACACTGGCCACTCCATATACCTTGCCGGTTTTGGCTTTTCAACTGTTTTTTTTTTGTGGGACAATTTTAACAATATTTAAGGATTGTGATTGTTAGTTTAATGTTTTAATAATAGTTGTAAGTCGACTTGCCTTTTGTGGGGGCGGGACCCCCCAAAAATTTTCCGCGGTCTCATCCCCCCGTTCACAGCCTCTACATAACCCCCTGTTCAGACCCTTTTAAATAGGTGTCCCGTAGCCCCAGTGGCCAGTTAAACGCCCGTTCGTGTTCGGAGGTTCCTTCTGGACATCAAAAGGGTTTTTTTTTGCTATTGACTTATCTGGGACTTGCATTATTTTTGAAAATTGCAGTTTGTAGTATCATCCCATTTCCCTTTAAAAGTCGATGGGGTATTTTTAATGATGCTTTAATTTTTCTTTTTGTCAGTCCAGTGGTGGGGACGGGACCAACTAGTTTCCGTCCCGCACGCCGGCCAGCAGTCGGGGGGGATGATTCCTTTAGATATGTCATGTCCCTTGATCCAGGGTAGGTTGACCACATTATTTAAGAGATGTTAGTCAGGGCTTGATGACATTCTAGTACTAGTCCCAAAATTCGTGGTCTTTTCAGGGCTAGTAAGTTGCCTCTGTCTGTGTAAATACAGATCGTATGGTTGGCGATGTTGCGGCTTTTAATTTCGTAAGCCCGGTTATGGCTGTCAGTTCGGTTGAAGCACGCTTTGGCGCCCATTGTCCATCCGATTTCGGTTTATGGTTGATGATTTTTCCCACAGCCTGTCCACCTTGGTCTTAGAGCCGTCAGTGTACAGGAAAAATTTCCCCCGCCCCCTTTTATTGGTATTGTTCCTCTTATGTTGATTGTGTAGGGCTTATTGAAAACAAACCTTGCTGCAACTGAGCCCGCTCTTGCCTGCAGGGGAAGTTCCCTGTAACACCCCTCCCGGGTCGTCCAGTTGAGCCAGTGCCTACATTATGTCTAACCGACCATGCAAGGCTTTTTAGAGTCATCAGAGCCGCTTCCTTACAAATATATAAGGGTGAGATTCAATATCCCCCCATAGCTCTATGGGGGTTTGCCCCATAGCACCTGTGATTTTAAACATGCTATTCAAAATTTTACTAGCTTATGTTTTGCCTAATCGTTCTGTTTTGGACCACCCCCTATAAACCGGTTCCATGGGTCTTATTATGGCCTGGTCCAATGGGCTACTTTGGGAGTGAATCCCCAAAATCTTTCATGGTTCACCTTGATCAAAAGCAATATATGCTTTCTTTATTCGTTCTCCAAGTGAGAATTACGTTAGTTACTGTCAAAAAGGAATACCAAAAAGGAATAACTAACTTATTCTGACTATATATATTATTTATTTAAATGATTCTTTTGTTATATGTTATGTTTTATTTTAATTTTTAATGTTTGGTGGATTACATCCACTATTTTTTTTTATGACATTTGTAAATAACTTAACTGTTTATTTTCTAGCTACGTTTAATTTGTTTTGATTTTTTTGTGATATTTTATTTTTTTTAGCTTTTCACATGTTTATTTATTAAATGCTAGTAAAATATGTATTTTTTTTCTTTTCAATAAGATTGTTTTTCCCTCTTCAGACAAAAAGCATTTTTGGGTTTTAGTTTTAGTTTCCCCCCAAGCCTAGTAAACGCCACATGTGCTTCCAGTGGCACCACTCAGGAAGGTGTTTCTTCAGCCTCCTGGCAGAACCACACAGGCTATCCTCCATCAGGCTTATTCTTTTTTGGGCTTTTTGGGTTTCAATGTCCCGTTGGGGTTACTTCCCCTTTTCCTTAACTTTCGAGTGTGGCTCGGTGGGCCAAATAAACTTGGCCAAAAAGGACTTAATGAACTGTTTTTTATCGTTGTCTTGGGTTTGTACCCCCAGCTTTGTCCTGTCTACCCAACTTTATTAGATACTTTAAAGGGCCTGCCGAATTCCACAAAATTGCTC